>OZ010698.1:15738158-15936903 GCA_963932265.1 Thymelicus lineola | reverse complement strand
AAACTAGATGACATGCAACTAAGGATAACAGAGACCCCAAAAACGACCCCGCCACAAGACATAAACGAGCACCTGCAGCCAATTACCGAGCGCCTTGAGATAATGTCCTCAGAACTGAGGACAATGAGAGAGCTGAAGGAGAAAACGCCACCCCCAGCTCTCAGCATAGGAACAGAGATGGCAATCAAAGAACTCGCAAAAGCAACAAACACAACAAGGCCAACCTATGCCAAGGCGCTCGCAAAGCCCCCACCACCTAAGCCCAGCCCAAGCCACACCCTGATCGTGTCGTCGACGGATCCTCAAAAGACCGGGGAAAATGTCATAGAAACGATCAGGGTAGCACTGGACTTAAAAAAAACCGGAGCTAAAGTGGATCGGGTGAGAAAAGGTAAAAATCAAAAGGTAATATTGAGCTGCAGGACCAAAGAGGACATGTCTCTGGTACACAGCAGAGTGGCCGCGGACAAAGATCTAAAAGTCGAAGTGGCTAGGACGAACAACCCCTTAGCCAAGATAAAAGACGTCATGGCCTATCACACCGACGAAGAAATCGTGGAACACCTCATCGCTCAAAATAAACACATACTGAGCGACGTCGGTGAGAAGGACATGACCATCCGCGTCCGCTATAGAAAAAAAGCGAGGAATCCGCTAGAATGCCACCCTATTCTGGAGCTCTCCCCGATACTTCACAAGAAATTCACGGAGGCCGGCAACATCTATATCGGCCTCCAAAGAAGACCAATCGTGGACCAATCCCCGCTGGTACAATGCAGCAGGTGCTTGGGCTATGGCCACACAAGGGCCATATGCAAGGAAAAAGACCAAGCATGCAGCTACTGCGGGGAAACCCACGCGTGGGAGAAATGCCCTAGCAGGCTACAGCAGAGAGCACCAGCCTGCATAAACTGTCACCGGGCAAACGGGAAGAGCGAAGGAGCTCACCAGGCATTCAGCGATGAATGTCCTGAGAGAGCAAAATGGGATGCAATAGCGCGGTCTCGCATCACATACTGCTAAGGGCACCCAGGGACAAAGGTCTCCCACGAACGATCACGACAGACCAAGCCTGCGGATAATCCAAGCCAATCTGCAGAGATCTAAGCTGGCGACAGCTGAACTGGTCCAAGCCGCAAAAAAGAGGGGCACTCACATCGCCCTCGTCCAAGAACCGTACGTGGGGAAGGAGGGTACGGTCGGACAGTACCCGGGGACAAAGGTCATCCAGTGTTCCCAAAACAGGCAAAAACCAGTGAAGGCAGCGATACTCGTATTCGGAGAACAGCTGGAAATCATCCACGATCCCCAGCTGGTCACCGAAACTGAGGCGGCAGCCCTCATAACAGCGGGTCAGCTTAAGATAGGAATGGTGTCGGTTTACTTCGAGGGAGACCAAGATATAGAACCATACCTGGCGCGCACACGAACTGCATGCCAGGGGCTCAAAACACCGAATATGATTGTGGCGGGTGACGTAAACGCCTGGAGTTACTGGTGGGGAAGCAGCCACGAAAATCCGAGAGGGACTGCCTACAGCACCTTCCTCAATGACATGGAGCTAGAGGTCCTCAACACCGGGAGAACACCAACCTTCGAAACCTATAGGGGCGATAGACTGTTCACCAGTATAGTGGACGTAACGGCTTGCAGTCAATCGCTCCTAGGTAGAGTGGAGGACTGGAGGGTGAACGGAGACATTACAACCTCGGACCACAACGCCATAACATTCGCGGTGCGCCTGGATGCGACACTAAAACCAACGAGGGTCGCAACCACGCGCACATATAATACGAAGAAGGCAAAATGGTCCGAATTCCGATCACACTTCAAGACACTCCTAGGGGACAACAACATCACCCCAAACACCATCAACGAAGGAAAATCTTCTGACGACCTAGAGACCATGATCACGGCATATACATCGGCCATACAGGAAGCGTGCGAGGTAGCGATACCCAAGATAGGGCCTTGGAAGGGAAATGCAAGACTGCCTTGGTGGTCAAAGACCCTAGAAGAGGCCCTAAGAGACACCAATCGGAAGAAACGCAGAATTAGGAACGCTGCGCCCCACCGCAGAGAGATGGTAATTCAGGAGTATTTGAAGGCAAAGGAAGCATACACGCAAATGGCACAGGATGCGCAAACTAAGAGCTGGAAGGAATTTTGCACCACACAGGAGAGGGAGAGCATGTGGGACGGGATCTATAGGGTCATAAGAAGAACGTCGAGGAGGAAAGAAGACCTACTGCTGCAGGACGCCAGCGGTCAAACGCTGACCCCTAACGAATCAGCAGAACTCCTCGCTAATACGTTCTACCCAGAGGACTCCACAGTAAAAGATGACCAGTACCACATGCAACTCCGAAGGCTAACGGAGGAACAACTAGGAACACCAGGGCAACTGTCAGCGGACGACCCAAAATTCACTTCAGCGGAACTCGAGCTGGTGCTGAAGTCACTAAACCCCAAAAAGGCCCCAGGGAGCGATGGGTTGACCGCAGACATATGCACAGCGGCAATAAACTGCGACAGGGAAGTGTTTATGGCTATAGCGAATAAATGCTTAGAGCAAATGCACTTCCCCAAGCAATGGAAAACCGCCCATGTTGTCATCCTCCGCAAGCCGGGGAAGGACGACTACACCAAGCCAAAGTCGTACCGACCTATCGGCCTACTCTCAGTCATGGGTAAAATCATAGAGAAACTCATGGTAGGCCGAATCCAGTGGCACATCCTTCCAACTCTTAATAAAGCGCAATATGGCTTCCAGCCCCAGCGCGGAACCGAGGACGCCCTCTATGACCTTATGGCACATGTACGATCCGAAGTGGACAACAAGAAGATCGTACTAATGGTATCATTGGACATAGAGGGTGCCTTCGACAACGCGTGGTGGCCCGCTCTAAAACACCAATTAATAAAAAGGAAATGCCCAAGAAACCTATACGCAATGGTCAGCTCGTACCTCAAAGACCGCAAGGTCAAAGTCAATTATGCCGGGGCGTCGTATGAAAAAGAAACGACGAAAGGATGTGTTCAGGGATCCATTGGAGGACCAACTTTCTGGAACATAATCCTGGACCCACTCCTCAACCACCTAACCGGCAAAGAGGTATACTGCCAAGCGTTCGCGGACGACATCGTACTAGTGTTCTCAAGTGCCAAAATTGAGACCTTAGAAAGCGTAGCCAACAAAGCGCTGACAGATGTAGTCAGATGGGGGTCAAGAAACAAGCTCAGTTTCGCAGCGCAAAAGACCAACGCGCTGATCATCACAAAGAAACTGAAGTACGACCCCCCAAAGCTCTATATGTCGGGCACCAGACTACATCTGGTCAAGGAGATGAAACTCCTCGGTCTCATAATAGACAACAAGCTCACCTTCAAATCGCACGTGGCTGCAACATGCAAGAAAGCAGCAGACATATACAAACAACTAGCGTGCGCAGCGAAGGTGACTTGGGGCCTGAACACAGAGATAGTACGAACCATCTACGTAGCGGTAATAGAACCGATAGTGACATATGCCTCCAGCGTATGGTCCCAGGCAACAGACCTCCAAATGAATAAAAACCAGTTGGAGGCGCTGCAAAGGGGCTTCGCTCAAAAGACCTGCAAGGCATACAGAACTGTGTCACTTACCGCTGCACTCGTCCTTTCTGGGCTACTTCCTTTAGACCTCAGGATCCAAGAAGCAGCAAGCTTGTATAAGGCAAAAAAGAACATCTCAACAGACTACCTACCACCAGGAAGAAAACTGGAACGCGCTGTGAGGCACGAAGACCTACCTCACCCCTCTGCACTCACCACCATCAAATATAAAGTGCTAGAGAGCGTAGATCCCGAAACCCTAGCCACCAATCACATAGTCGGACACCAGATCTATACCGACGGCAGCAAGATAGAAGGTAAGACTGGTGCTGCCTTGACATGGTGGAAGGATGGGAAAGAAACCAGTTTTTCGACCTTTAGTCTGGATCCCTCCTGCACAGTGTTCCAAGCCGAGTTGTACGCCCTGCACAAGGCTGTGGAACAAGCGGTTTCGAGCGGCATGAAGGAGATAAACATCATGAGCGACTCAAGATCTTCGCTGGAACTGCTCGAAAACCCCAGACCATCTCATCCCCTGGCCAAAGAAATAAAAGACAATATCAGGGGACTCAGGAGGGACGGTAAATATGTTCGGCTGTTCTGGATCAGAGCTCACGTCGGGACCGCCGGAAACGAAAGGGCAGACGAACTGGCAAAAACGGCCGCCAAGAACACGTCCGAAACACCAGACTACGCAGAAATTCCGTTGTCCTATGTCAAAAGAAAGATCAGAGAGGAGACGATCCTCAGATGGCAGGATCGCTACACCACCTCAACCACTGGGTCAACCACGAAGACCTTCTTCCCGGATGTGGGCCAAGCCTACCCAATCATAAGGAAGACAAGGTTGACACAGATTCAGGTGCAAGCCTTGACAGGACACGGTGGCATGGGAGAATATTTGCACCGGTTTAAGTTGAAAGACAGCCCCGGATGCGAATGTGACCCGAGCGTTAGCGAAACAGTCTGGCACGTGATCTTGGAATGCCCCAGGTTTCTGGTGATCCGGATGGAGACCGAGGTCAAAGTTGGTGTTAAGCTGGAGAAGCCAATCCTGAGTGACATTTTGGCAACAGAGGAAAAAAGAAAATGCTTCCTAGAATACCTGGACTCCATCTTCCGGGTAGTTGCCAGAAGGAACTCCACATTATCGCAGACAGTAACAAACAACGCAGAAATCCCGCGACCAAATGAGGACCACAACCCGCAACCGAGAATACCCCTCGATAACACCATGGCAGCATTTAGCAACTTGCTTCAAAATGCCGAACGAGGGGAACCAAAATTGAGAATCCGGGGAGTGGCACTCTTTCAATTTCAATTTCAATTTCAATATCTTTATTTGCATGAACATGGGTAATAATTATATAAAAGATAACATTAAATGTGTAGGTCCGCCAAGTTCCACCTGCTAAGGTATGCAAATATTAAAATTACAATTACAATTACAATTAAAATTTTATCATTACAATTTTAATTTAAAAAAAACAAATTAGTAAATTAATTATTCAGAGCAATATCAAATAAATTACATTCATATTACAAAGTTAAGAATTTAAACATTAAATAATTATTAAATGGTAAAAATTTTGCATAACAGTAATAATGTCATTAAATTATAAAGAATTAACATTAATGGACTTATTAATAGTAATTGTCAAAATGTTAAAAATTGTATATTATGTTTAGTAAAATAATCAAAATTTATAATAATAATAGCTCCTTATAATTTATCCGTCATGAATTCTTTAATTGTATAATAACATTTGTCAAGGAGGAGATTTTGCAGTTTGTGTTTAAAAAGTTCAGTGTTGGATGTTGTTCTTATTTCCTTAGGTAATTTATTAAATATTGAAGGAGCTTTACCTAATACATTTTGTTTATATAAGGCAGTTTTGCATACCGCCGTACAAATTTTATCATTATTACGGAACCTTGTGTGAAATTGGAATAGTCCTGGGTTAGTTTTGATGAACATAGCACTTTCTAAAATGTACAGGCTTGGCAAAGTCAGGATTTTTAATTCTTTAAAATATGGTTTACATGATTCTCTTTGCTTAATATTACATATTGACCTCACGCACATTTTCTGTGCTTTGAAAGCAAGCTTGCAATTTGTTGAGTTACCCCAAAAGATGACACCATATCTGAGCGTCGAGGAGACGCATCCGTGGTAGGCAGTAAGAAGCGTTTTTTGATTTGCAACTTTGCGTAACATACGTAATGCATATGACAACTTACTGAGTTTCTTACACACAAAATCTATGTGTGATTTCCATTTCATATCACTGTCAAAGTATACCCCTAAAAATTTTGTATTACCTATTACTTCAATAGTAGTTCCAGCATAATTTATGTTAAGTGTTTTTGTGTTATTATTTCTCTGTGTAAAATACATAAGTTTCGTTTTGTCAATATTTAATTTCAAATTATTACGTTTAAACCACTCAGTTATGGAGGGTAATGAGGAATTTATGTCATTTTCAAGCTCAGAAATGTCTTTGTTACTATATAATATGGTTGTATCATCTGCAAACATTGTTATGTGGTTATTAATCATTTGAGGAAAATCATTTATATAAATAATAAAGAGTAAGGGTCCTAGAACACTACCTTGTGGCACCCCGAATTTAATTCCCGTACGTTCCGATGTATGATTAATCATACATTTATTTTCCATTGATAATGATGTAACCATAGTGATTTGTTCTCTGCCAATTAAATATGATTTAAGAAGCTCATATGCATTTCCTCTGATACCATAGCTATATAATTTTTGTAGTAGTATATTATGATCTACATGGTCAAATGCTTTTGTTAGATCCATATACAGAGCTGCTACTGGAATTCTTTTATCCATTTTTGTCAATATTTCTGTGAGTATGTCATAAATTGCCATATTTATTGATTTTCTCTTCCTAAATCCAAATTGTTCAGGTGCAAGAACATTATTGACTTCAAGAAACGAGTATAAGGCATTATATATAACTTTCTCAAAGATTTTTGAGAAAATAGGGAGTAATGCAATAGGTCTGTAATTCTCAAGAAGCGATGGATTGTTTTTTTTGTAGAGAGGTTTTATAATAGTAGTTTTTAATCTATTTGGAAAAAATCCTTGTTCAATACATAAGTTTAATAAATATGAAAGAATTGGAGCGATGATTTCAGACGTATCTTTTATTATTTTTGTTATGATGCCGTCACAGCCTGGGCTTTTAGAGTTCTTTAAAGAAATAATTATTTTATGTATGTCTTGAGGTATCGTCGGAGGAATAAAGATAGAATTACAATTATTGAATGTCAATTTAGGAGATGTTTCATTACTACGTGTTTCACATTTAGCTACGTCAATAAAATATTTATTAAATAGGGAAGCAATAGTTTGCGGCTCGTTAATTATTTTGCCATTAATGTTTAAGGGAAGAACTGTATTGTTAGGCAATACGTTCTTTGATTTATTTATAATACTCCATGTAGCCTTTGTCTTATTAGAGGACGTATTTATATAATAATTATTTTGCGACTTTTGTGTTAAATGAATTATATTTTTGTAACGCTTATTATAATTCTTGAAGTTATTTTTATTAGTGGCATTGGGACAATTTCTATATTTCCAAAGCAATTCTCTTTTACGCTTGCTACAAATTCTGATGCCACGAGTTATCCACTTTGGTTTAACTTCATTTGATACTTTTATTTTTATTTTCGGAAAACAAAGATCGTACAGCAACTTATACCAATCATGGAAAAAATTAAAAGCTTTATCAGGATCTGTCATGGTGTAAGCTTCATAGAACGTTAACTGTTTTAAATATTCAACAAATTTCTTTCTATTCTCTGTCGAGTAGTCTCGTCTTTCAGTGAACCAAAATTTTATATTACAAGTTTTTTTCACAGGACATGTCAACACCTGCGCTGTATGGTCTGATAAGGCCATTTCTAAAATTTCATGTTTACAACCCTTTATATTATGCACGAAATTGTCTATACATGTGTTGCTGCCTCTGCGAGTGGGCTTTCTAACTTCTATTTTTAAATTGTACGAAGATAGCAATAGTCCCAGTTCCCTTGAGTACTTATTGTTTTTCAACATATCTATATTAAAGTCTCCACAAATAATTATTTTCTTACTACATTTTAATAATTTAGATAGCACGCCATAAAGGCTATTTAAAAATGTCTCATAGGATAATGAATTTATTTTAGGAGGCCTGTACAAACAAACGATATTGATGTGGTGTTCTAGTAACTCAATCGCTGAGAGTTCTATGACTCCTGCTACACACAAGTCTTTTACTTCACATAATTGTTTATATTTATGTATATTTTTTACAAAGATGCAACATCCACCATGTCTGTTGTGTCTCATGTATGATGAAGCCAGACTAAAGTTCGGTATTTGCAAACTATATTCATCACCACTAATCATATTGTGCTCAGTGATGCATATAATATCTATATCTTTACCACTATCCTTTAGTTCTGAAATACCTATAGTCAATTGGTCAGATTTACTGATGAGTCCATTAATGTTTTGGTGTAAAATATTGATATGCTTATAGACGAAAAAAAGTATTATTTGTAATTGAGTTATTAGTGTTTTTCATGTCAGCGGAAGTTCCATTTATGTTTTCAATATTCTCATCATTTTTCACCGTCATTTTTTCATCAATAAGGCATTTACAAATTTCATTACTAACAGTTTGTGTGCCTACACTACAGTAAGTTTTACAACTTTGCCTTTGAAGTTGATCCCGATAATTGTCCATTCTTTTTTTATAAGATAGGCGTAACACTTCTCTCAGTAGTAATCGCGTCAAGTTACTTAAAAATAATCCGAGGTTAGGTCTATTTCTACTATAATTTAAGTCAATATATTCGACATTACTATACTTACTAGATATAAATCTTAACTCATAATTTAATTTTTTTACATTTAGATGCATATTATAGGGTATTTCACATACAACTACATTAGTGTTTGTTACATTAGATAACCAAACATTAAATTTAAACTTAAATTCGAATGGATTTCTATCATTAGTTCCGCCTAAAAGTATAACATAGTCATTTTTATTCAGATTGAGTATTTCACTTTTCATGGTTTCTACTATATTTGTGAGAGGGGCATTAGGTTTTACGAAACTTGTTACATGATAGTCACACCCTAAGAGATGTTGTAGTTTTCTTCCAAGACCACGACCTTGTTCATCTGCGATAATGATTATATTGCTTTTTACTTCGGTACTTGCCGTGACGGTTCTTTGTGACAGGTAACCTTTTTTTCCATGACGTTCGGTATCATTTCTTTGTGTCAAATTTGTCTGTTCCTTTTTGGGATCATCTGCAGCAGGTATTTGAATTTGTGATTCTTTATTTGGGCTAATCTGTTTAAGACTATCTGCCTTTGATATTCTGGAAGCATCATCAATCGATTTTGTGTGATTCAATTCGTCCTTTAGTGGAATAGACGTTCGTAAATCTACATTTATAGGCAATGGGCTATTCGTTGTGCTGAGGGACTTACGAGATTTTTTCTGGCGTCCAATTAACGGTGTTGAGCAATTTTCTTCCTGACGAGCTAGTTTTTTATATATATCAATAATCTTGTTACACCTTTCAATTTCTTTTTTGAGAGTTGTATTTTCAGTACTCAAATTATCAATTTCATGGTTCGCCGCCAGAAGATCTTCAGTAAGTTTATGGATTTTTTCAATTAATTCTTGATTATACGGGTTTTCATCTATAGAGGTGTTTGGTAAACTCATATTAGTTGTTTCAAAAAGTGTTGATGAATTTGAAATATTATTCAACGAGCTTGATCTTCTTGGTTTTCTAAATGTTATGTTCTCTGATTCCATTTTTAATTTTTTTTTTTTTTTTTTTTTATATATATATTTTTAATATAATTACAATTTTGGCATTTTAGCAATTCTATATTCTTGATGTTAGTTCCTGCATTCAATTGTGATGTTTTAACGAGGAGACTTTTGTATGATAGACTACTAGCGCCCTCTGTTAACAAAGTTGAGGTAATTGTATATACCTTGTCCCTTGGTAGTTTTTTAATTATTATCCTGGTAGCCGTTGTTTCTGTATGTTTTGTTAAATTTTTAAAGATTTCTTAAAAGTTTAAAATTTACTTAATTAGAAAAAATTTGCTTGTTGGGAGAATCGATCTCGGTACTCTCGATGCATCAATGTCGTCTGCTATGACCACTGGACTATGGAATGAATTAGTTGAAGCTTCGAAAATCTCTATCACTATTTATTGCACGGTGCAGTAAGTTCAGATACTGCGGACTTCGTGACCATATATGGTAACGTTGAGACGCATGCACTGATCGATGAGTCACTCTCCGCTTGAGGCGCGAAGCACTTTTTTTGTTATGCACTTTAGTGAAATGTTTAATTATCCTATTTTAAAACTGTATTATTGTTTTTCTTTTTTTTTTTGTATAATTATGTCACTTAGTCTATAAATATTAGTTTAGAGTAAGGTTCACACGCACTTAATCACTATTTCATATTTTCATTCATTTCATATTTTAAAACTGTATTATTGTTTTTTTTTTTGTATAATTATGTCACTTAGTCTATACATATTAGTTTAGAGTTATATTCACACGCACTTAATCACTATTTCAAGCAAAAATAAATAATGTTTACGGAACTCAAACTTTTGCTGCCGTACGCGAGCGGGACGCAGCGCTACTCTTTATGGACAATAATGAAGAAAGGTTCGGCATAAGCTTCTGCAACACAAAATGCTCAGGCAGAGTGGCCATTTCACCTGGTCTAGCAGCTCTCCTGAATGGCAGCACTTTCAGGGCAACAATGAAGCGCAGCACATACAACGCGCTATCCGAAATCTCGGTGGCCAACAAGCGCTGCAAAATAGTGCGATCAAGAAACAAAACTATCGCACTTTTCGAAGGGAGCGACAATGAGACCCAGTTCGCCCAAGCGTGCGCAGTGCTACTGAGACTAGGAGAACCAGGCGAAGAAGTGCCAAGGATAATAAGCCTGGATGCTATGGTGGTGGGTTATACAAAGGGCCGAGCGGAAGATCACGCAGGGAGCGTGAAAGCCTCCGAAAAACACGAGGTCGTGGTGTATGAGGACCGGGGCGAAAACCTCAGTTTCCTCAAACCACGCCAAAGGTGCTCAACTTCCGCTCAAGACCCGGTGGATAGATGGGGACACCCCATAGCAAACCCAGAAGAACAAAGTGGCTCTGAAAGACTGCAACAAAGAAGAGCAGCTGAAAACATCTCAGCCGGACAGAAGCAAGCTGGACAGGAGAAAAAGGGAATGTTGTCTGCGATAATGAAGACGATAAACGCCGTCTCTCAGCAATTTCCAGGCAGAAAGAGGCAACCGGAACAGACAACACAACAGGAGTCTAGCAAAAGCACTCCTAGAAGTGATTCACAACCAAAGGCTACCACAACAAAAGCCGAAAAGGGGCTGGTCAAGCCGCCTGATCTCCGGGACGCAAGCACCCCTCTGGACCACCTAATAAACGCATTTCTCGAGTTCAAGGCCATGACAGCAGCGACAACGGAAGACAATGTGAGGACCTGTGAAGACATCCTGCAGGCCTTCCTCCAAGACGACCGGAAACTGCTGAAACTGAGACTCGAGAAATCAGAAGCTGCCATATACGACAACAACACTTCCCAAATCATAGTAGGAGAGGAAGAGGGAAGTCATATGGCAGCCTACTGCGCAACCAGAGGCTTCGTCGACAAAGACGAAGAGGAGAGTAGGCGGATCGGTCGAGAAAAATTCTGCACCCCTCCAAATGACCCCATTGTTGTGATTGCCCAATGCACCAGGATAATGTTAAACGACAGGATCCTGGCCATGGTGGACACCATACCCGAAGACAACTGGGAAATACCCAAATTATCATGGGTCAATGGGGTACCGGGCTGTGGTAAATCCACTTGGATTGTGAATCACTTCCGAGAGGGAAAAGATCTTATAATAACCAACACAACGGAGGCAGCGAGGGATCTCCAGGAGAGACTCACCCACCGTACCGGATCAGACACCCAAAAAAGGGTGCGCACAATGGCCTCAGTACTCGTGAATGGTTCGAAGAGGAAATACGAACGACTACTCGTCGATGAAGCCCTCATGAACCATTTCGGAGCCATTGTGATGGCAATAAAGCTCACCGGTGCGATGGATGTGTTGCTCATAGGAGATATTAACCAACTCCCATTTATAGAGCGCAACAACCTCTTCGAGCTGCTCTACAATCGCCCAAGTCGTTCGGTCGGAATAGGCCAAGAACTGTTGTGCACGTACAGGAACCCAGTGGACGTAGCGTACGCACTGAGCGAAGTCTACAGCGGAATTTACTCAGCTGCACCGCGCTTGAGATCCCTGCAGCTGAAGCGGTTCACGGATTCAACGATCCCAAAGACCCTCGAGAAAACTCTCTACTTGGTACACACCCAAGCCGAGAAAGAGAGTTTGAAGAGCGAGGGTTTCGGTAGTGGAGATGGATCGAGGATCCTGACCATACATGAAGCGCAGGGACTCACGTACGAGACGGTAGTGATCGTGCGCACGTCAACACAGCACCTGCAATTGCACAACAGTGTCCCCCACGCCGTCGTGGCAATATCGCGTCACACGATCAGCTGCACATACTACGCAGACAGCAGCAACGACGCCATAGCCCAGTTCATCCAAAGGGCTATGAATGCCACTGACGAGAGACTGGAGGACTATAACATCGCGATGGCAATTCGGAATAGGGACCCAAAGGCGATTGATTACGCCAACCACCTTAAGGCGTTGGCGGCCTCCGCGAAGGGAACAAAATAGGACAACATAACAACTTAGTGTAAAGTGTACTTAGTTATAAGAAAAATGTACTTAGTTGTAAGAAATGTAACAAGATAAGATAAAGTGTACTTAGTTATAAGAAAAATGTACTTAGTTGTAAGAAATGTAATAAGATAAAGTTGACTAATAAAAAAATAATAATAATAATAATAATAATAATAAAAAATAACTAAAAAAAAAAAAAAAAAAAAAAAAAAAGTAATAACAATAATCATACAAAAAAAAAAAAAAATAATAAAAATAACAACACCAAACTAACCATATTAGCAAAAAAAAAAAACAAAAATCAAATAACAAAAAAAAAAAAAATAAATATATATATATATAAAAAAAAAAAATAGATTTAAGCGGTCCTGTAGTTTGTAAGTAAACCAAAATTGTAAAACCATCGCTGCTGCAGCTACTTGCCCGTGGGTACACGAAGTCTGCGAGCGGGTGGCTGCGACAGCGAATAAAGCGGAGCTAGTTAAGTAATGTAATGAGCAAATTAAAATGCAATGTAAAAACAAAGGCACGGACGATCAGTCTGTGGAAACGTAGTTTCATTTAATAAAAAAAAAAAAAAAAAAATAAAAAAAAAAAAAAAAAACCTAACCTAACCTAACCTTTTTTTTTTTTTTTTTTTTTTTTTTTTTTTTTTTTTTTTTTTTTTTTTTTTTTTCGGGCGGGAAAATGCATTACGCATACCACTCGGGATATGGGATATGTGGGACTCCCGTATAGGCTAATGAGACCCACGGTATACCACTGGTATCGGTATAACCTTTTTTTTTTTTTTTTTTTTGTTGACGCTGGAAAATCCTCATGGATACCCGACAGGCGCGGGGGGGCGCTGTCGGGTTATGCCGGACTCTTACCGGCTAAAAACCAGCGGTGTTCCTCCTCTCCGTCTTCCGGCGGAGCTGCGGGGACGCATTCGCACACTTCCGCTGCTCCGCCGACGGGTGCCCGGGCTCGGGCCCAACTTGTGGGGCGCTCATCTTTGGCGCCACTCACCATTCAAACTGGCGTGTCGGAACACGGGACACGCCAGCCGCCTCGGGGGTCTCCTCCAACTGGGCGATGGTACCCCCCGGTTCCACCGCCCGGAGACCCCGGTTATGGGGGAAGACGGCGCTCGTGCGCCAGGCGCCTCCGCCCAACTCTCTTCCGGCGGATCGGGTTAGAAAGAGGGTCGTCCTCCCTCGCCCGCTCCGCCGCCTCCTTTTGCGCCATGACGCACTCACAAAACCGGAGCGCCGCCTTCCACGCTCTGTCGCTGCCGACCATGGCTCTCACTACGCCCGGCAGCGACAGGTCGTCCCCAATAACCGCCGCGAGGCACGCCCGCGGCTCCGCCCACTCCGGGCACTCCGCCAGCGTGTGCTCCGCTGTGTCCTCCGGACACCCACAAGCGTGGCACACGCTGGTCGGCTCTCGACCCGCCACGCTGCACAGGTACCTGCCGAAGCAACCGTGCCCCGTCAGGACCTGCACAGCGCGGAAGGTGAGGGCCCCGTGTCGGCGATCGACCCACCTTTCCAGGACGGGCCGAATCGCCTCCACCGTTCTTCTGCCGGCGGTCGGCTCCGCCAGCCTTTCCTTCCTTTTCCTCCGGCTCTGGTTCCGCCAAATCGGCTCGTGCTGCTGCGCTGCGGCGCCAGTACGCTGCCGAGAGCACCTCCGCGTCCAGGTCCCACGGTGGGGTCCCGGCCAGGACGCATGCCGCCTCGCACGAGATGGTGCGATATCCTCTCACCACCCTGATCGCCATGACCCGTTGCGCTTGGCGCAGGAGGGTCCTGTTCTGGGCGATCAGGGTGTCCGCCCAGATCGGGGCCCCGTAGAGGGCCATCGACCGCACCACCCCGGCGTACAGCCGCCGGCATGCGACCGACGGTCCGCCCAGGTTCGGCAGCAGCCAGCTCAATGCTCCGGCCGCGCGCAACAACCTGGGGACCAACCGTCGGAAGTGCTCCCGGAAGTTCCATCGACTGTCGAGGACGACGCCCAGGTACCGCATCGTCGACTCGACAGCGATGGAGACGCCGCCGACCACCAGCCGGGATCCTGCGGGAGGGGCGCGTCGGGCTCCGTGGAAGCACAGAGCCTCCGACTTCTCCAGCGCCACCTCCAGCCCCAGCCGGCGGATTCGGGCCACCACTTGGGCCACTCCGGCCGTCGCCAATAGGGCCGCCTCCCGGTACGTGGCGCCGCGGGACGTGACGAGGGTGTCGTCAGCGTAACAAGTTACGTCGACCCCCCGCAGATTAGCGCCCCGCAGCACCCAGTCGTAGCCGATGTTCCACAGCAACGGCCCGAGAACCGAACCCTGTGGAACACCGCACGTCATGACCCGGCGGCCCCACCCGTCGCGCGTCGGGTACACCACTTCCCTCTCGGAGAAGTAGTCGGTGAGGAGACGACGCAGGTATTCGGGCACGCCGTGGTATCCCAGCGCCGCCCGAACACAGCCCCAGGGGAGGGTGTTGAAGGCGTTGGCGATGTCTAGGGACACCGCCAGAACAACCTCTCCCCGGGACACTGCCTCCTCCGAGAGGTCCCTCACTCGCGCGATGGCGTCGACCGTCGACCGGCCCCGGCGGAAACCGAATTGCCGGTCGCTCAGCCCCGGCCCGACCCGTTCGAGGTGCCCGACGAGGCGCGCGGAAATAATCCGCTCGAAGAGCTTGCTCACCTCGTCGAGCAGCACTACGGGCCGGTATGCCGACGGCGAGTCCGCCGGGCGACCCTCCTTGCGCAGCAGCACGAGCCTGCCGACCTTCCACTTCCTCGGAAAGCGGCCACGCCGCATACAGGCGTCGAAGAGCTCGACGACCCTGGGCCCGAGGGCCTCCAGGGCTAGCGCCCACACCCTACCGGGTACCCCGTCGGGGCCCGGTGCTGTGCTCTTGGCGCGGAGCCGCTCCACTGCAGCCTCCAGCTCCGCCCGAGACACCTCGGGCACCGGGGCGCTCGAGCTCTCCGACGATGCAGCCGCCACGGGCGGCGGCGCCGAGTCGGCCCTCTCTGGGAAGAGAGTGGCGACGATGTTATCCACCACCTCTGGTTGGAGACTCTGGGTCAGCGGAGGGGCCCAGGGGCGCAGCTGACCACGCACCGTCTTGTACGGGCGCCCCCAGGGATCCCTATTCAGGGTCTCCAACCACTCTCCCCACGACTCGGCCTTTGCCTCCCGTATGGCGATCTGCAGAGAGATGCATCTCTCCCTGTACGCGGCGTAGAGGCGGCTTTCCTCGGCGTCTACCCGCCTTCGCCGCCTTCTGTAATGGGTGTACTGGCGTCTGGCCGCTACGCACGCTTCGCGAAGCCGGCGCAGGTCCGCCGACCACCAGTACACCCATCTGCGGGGCGGGAGCGGTCTGGCGCGCGACATACCGGCGTCGCACACCTGCGCCATCGACTCGCTCAACCGCTCCGCTCGCCCGTCCACGTCGGCCGCCGGGCCCTCCGGCGCCGGTAGCCAAGCCTGGACGATGGACGCCTCGATGATGACGTCACCGTCCATGGTCTTGAGGGCCCAGCGCGGTCCGTCCCCACGCGGGGGCCGGCTCTGGGGAGCTCCAGGGTTGGCGGCGACCTCGTACCGGATATACCGGTGGTCCGAGAGCGTCTCCGCCTCCCCGAGCACCCTCCAGTTTCGGACACGGCGCGCGAGACACGGGGTCGCGAACGTTAGGTCCACGATGGAACCCCCGTTGTGCCGCACGCACGTGTCTACCGACCCCCGGTTTAGAAGAACTAAGCCCGACGTGGCAGCCCACTCCTCCAGTACCTCGCCCCGCGCATCGGTGGCCGGGGAACCCCAAGCCGTCGACTTGGCGTTGAAGTCCCCGGCGACCAGCACCGGGATTGGGTGACTCTGGCCGACCAGAGCACCGACCTCGAGCAGGAATTGCTCGAATGCGGCCAGGCTCCGGTTCGGCGAGAAGTACACGCCGACGATCGTCACGCCCATAAGGGTGACCGCGACGCATCCATGGCCCTTCGCTGATTTGTCGAAGGGCGGGGAGCCGGCGGCCGTCTGCGCGACGATCGCCACCGTGTTCTCCCGGTCACCAACCCAGTTGTCCCTGGCGGGGACGAGGTAAGGCTCCGCCACCACCGCCGCCTGGATCGACCACTCGGCCAGGCTCTGGTACAAAAGGTCCTGAGCTCTGGCCGAGTGGTTGAGGTTCGCCTGGAGGAGAGACATGGCCATACTTAATCTACGACCATGTCTGCGACCCTCTCGGCGCGCTCCACGTCAGCGGCGGACGGGCGGGCCGGCCGGGGGTGGGCTGTTGGGCCTTTCCCGGCGGGCTTCTTCTTCTTTTTCTTGCCGGCGGACTTGGCGGGGGCGGAAGCGGCACATGCTCCGCTACCCGCTCTATGGTCCGCCGGCTTCTGCTTCGCCTCGCACAGCGGGCAGCGTGGGGCTGCGGAACAGCCAGCCGCCTTGTGGCCCGGTTGACCGCAGCGATAGCAGACATCGCTGCGGTCCACCTCGGCGGTGCATTTGCTCCGGACGTGCCCCGAATCGAGGCACCGGTAGCACCGCAGGGGTCTGGCCTCAAGGAGGCTGACCCGGGCCGACACCCACCCCACCAGTAGCCGCCCGCTGGAGGCGACCTTCTTCGCCGCGGAAACCGGGCAGCGCACCCACGCCGTGCCGGGGCTGTCGGCGGAGAAGCGGCGGATCTCCCCGCACTTTACCTGCTCGGGGGGGCATTCCCCGTAGCGGGCCACCGCGGCCGCCACCTCCTCCGAGGACACCGCGTCATCCAGCTCGCTGATGCGCAGGTCTGCGCACTTCACGGGTCTGGAGACGCGGACCAGGTCCGCGGGAAGGACCTCCCGCAGTTTGCCCGCCAGCAGGTCCGCCTTCTCGCCGCTGTCAGCCCCGGGGATCTCCAGCATGCGGGCCCCCGTCACGGCGGTGCGGAATCGGAGACCCTTCAGGCCTAAGCCTTCCAGGTCGATCCTCCGCTTCGCCCCGTCGAGCACGTCCTTATAGGAGAGCTCCTTCCCCTCCACCGTGGCGCCCGGCTGGATAGTGATGGCCACCGCAGCCGAGCGCGCGGCGCGAAGCTTCGCCGCCGCGTTCTTCTTGGGCGGGGGCTTGTCCGCCGGTGCGCTGCCCTTTTTCCCCCGCTTGCCCCGCTTGCCCCGCTTGGCGGCCTCGGTCCACTGCTGGGACACGGCCGTCGTCGGGGGCTTCGGAGCGCCAGGCGTCGGCGCTGCCACCTCCGAATACGCCTTGGGAGGCGCTTTCCCTTTCAAGTTCTTTCTGGCCGCGGGAGTGGGAGCGGGAGGCGCAGCCTCAGCCCTCGCCCTGTCGGCGGCCAAAGGCGGCCGGAGGGGCGGCTCGGGAGCTGGAGGCGCAGCCTTAGCCCTCGCCCTGTCGGCGGCCAAAGGCGGCCGGAGGCGTGGCTCGGGGGGGAGCCGCATCGCGAACGCCTCGAGCTTGGCGTCCATCATGGTCCCCACTTCCACCACGATAGAACGCCTCAGCGAGTCGTCGCGATCGACTACGCTCGGCTCGGCAGGCCTGACGAGGCTCGCCCGCAATTCCGCGATCTCCTTGCGGAGTTCAGCGACCTCGCTTTGCAGGCGAGCATTGGCCCTTTCGAGCCGTGCCGTCTCGTCAGTAGCGGACCGCTGTGCCAGCTCCGCTACGACCCCCATAAGGCTTGCAGAGGCCTCCTTGAGGTCCCTCTGCAGCGTGCCCTTCAGGTTGCGCGATTTCGTCGCAACAGCCTGAATGAGGAGCACGCTGTCCTCCGCCTTTTTCCGCAGCTCGGAGGTCGAGGGTCCGTCTTCGCCGCGTGAGAGCGACGACGAGTCGGACAGACACCTCGACCTCGACCGAGAGGGAGATCGGGATCGGACGTCCCGGGCCATCTCGGCCAGCTCCCTCTCTGCCTGGAGCTTCTCCTCCTCCCTCTGCGCCTTGAGGTACGCCAGCTTCGCCTTAGCTAGGCCGACGTACTCTCCTGTTGTGGGCGGTCGCCCTCTCCCTCGTCTTGCAGGCACCGGAGTGGGAGCTTTCTTTTTCTCGACCAACTCCGGTGCCTCCGCCTCGTCCCCTTTCAGGGACCGCTTCCGCGTATTGCGCCAGAAGCGTCCTGACGTGTCGTCCCCGGACGACACCGTCATCAGGGTCACCACGGAGGAGTCAGACTCCTCCGCAGTCTCCTGGGTCTCCTCTGTCAGCCGCCTCGCGGCATGCGAGCTGTCGCTCGCTGGAACGTTTGTGCCCCCCCCAGAATACGAGGGGCAGACCGGGCTAGGCCCGGTGAGGGATTCTCCGGCATCGGAGATGCCGGTACCCTCCTGGGGTAGTTTCTTGTTTTTCAAACCTTCCATATTTTTTTGTTGTCCTTTTTTAACGGGGTGACCTCCCCGGTCCCTAGGGATTGGGTACCCCCCAACCATTCATCCCCTCGCCGAGACAACTTGGGATTAGGGTAATTTTTTAGAGAGGTTTTCTTCCTCGCGGCCCCCACCGGAGTGGCGGCCCTCACCCCTGACGCCCACGGGTCAGGGAGCGAGTTGGCCGACGGTGGCCTAAGCCATGCTGCCGTAAACGACAGCCCGTCGCCCCCGCGTTAGGGTAGGTAAACCACATGGGTTTATCCCACTCTGATCCCATCCACCGTGCTCTCTGCTAAAGCAGAGGGACACGTGGAGAGACCCCACTACGTGGTCTCATCCGCAGTGCCCTCTGCCTGAGCAGAGGGGCACGTGGAGAGACACCGACTTGGGGTAATTTTTTAGAGAGGTTTTCTTCCTCGCGGCCCCCACCGAAGTGGCAGCCCTCACCCCTGACGCCTACGGGTCAGGTAGCGAGTTGGCCGACGGTGGCCTAGGCCATGCTGCCGTGACCGACAGCCCGTCGCCCCCGCGTTTGGGTGAGTAAACCTCAAGGGTTTTTCCCACCCTGGTCTCATCCACAGTGCCTTCTGATAAGTCAGAGGGACACGTGGAGAGACCCCACCCCATGGTCTCATCCACACTAAGCGGAGAGACCCAACTGTGAGCCGCTCTTGGTCTGGCCCCTCCTTCCAAGCCTGTCCGTTATGGGAAGCCCTGTACGGCATAGCCTTGGAGATCACCGGGACACGCAAGCCCCCCCACCACGACAAGGTGGCGGCCCCCGGGGGGGACGAGATGGGAACCTAACCTAACCTTTTTTTTTTTTTTTTTGTTGACGCTGGAAAATCCTCATGGATACCCGACAGGCGCGGGGGGGCGCTGTCGGGTTATGCCGGACTCTTACCGGCTAAAAACCAGCGGTGTTCCTCCTCACCGTCTTCCGGCGGAGCTGCGGGGACGCATTCGCACACTTCCGCTGCTCCGCCGACGGTTGCCCGGGCTCGGGCCCAACTTGTGGGGCGCTCATCAGTGGCGCCACTCACCATTTAAACTGGCGTGCCGGAACACGGGACACGCCAGCCGCCTCGGGGGTCTCCTCCAACTGGGCGATGGTACCCCCCGGTTCCACCGCCCGGAGACCCCGGTTATGGGGGAAGACGGCGCTCGTGCGCCAGGCGCCTCCGCCCAACTCTCTTCCGGCGGATTGGGTTGCAAAGAGGGTCGTCCTCCCTCGCCCGCTCCGCCGCCTCCTTTTGCGCCATGACGCACTCACAAAACCGGAGCGCCGCCTTCCACGCTCTGTCGCTGCCGACCATGGCTCTCACGACGCCCGGCAGCGACAGGTCGCCCCCAATAACCGCCGCGAGGCTCGCCCGCGGCTCCGCCCACTCCGGGCACTCCGCCAGCGTGTGCTCCGCTGTGTCCTCCGGACACCCACAAGCGTGGCACACGCTGGTCGGCTCTCGACCCCCCACGCTGCACAGGTACCTGCCGAAGCAACCGTGCCCCGTCAGGACCTGCACAGCGCGGAAGGTGAGGGCCCCGTGTCGGCGATCGACCCACCTTTCCAGGACGGGCCGAATCGCCTCCACCGTCCTTCTGCCGGCGGTCGGCTCCGCCAGCCTTTCCTTCCATTTCCGGAGGAGGACCTGGCGGTCGAGTCGCCCCTGCCGCCCGGCCTCCTCCGGCTCTGGTTCCGCCAAATCGGCTCGTGCTGCTGCGCTGCGGCGCCAGTACGCTGCCGAGAGCACCTCCGCGTCCAGGTCCCACGGTGGGGTCCCTGCCAGGACACATGCCGCCTCGCACGAGATGGTGCGATATCCTCTCACCACCCTGATCGCCATGACCCGTTGCGCTTGGCGCAGGAGGGTCCTGTTCTGGGCGATCAGGGTGTCCGCCCAGATCGGGGCCCCGTAGAGGGCCATCGACCGCACCACCCCGGCGTACAGCCGCCGGCATGCGACCGACGGTCCACCCAGGTTCGGCAGCAGCCAGCTCAATGCTCCGGCCACGCGCAACAACCTGGGGACCAACCGTCGGAAGTGCTCCCGGAAGTTCCATCGACTGTCGAGGACGACGCCCAGGTACCGCATCGTCGACTCGACAGCGATGGAGACGCCGCCGACCACCAGCCGGGATCCTGCGGGAGGGGCGCGTCGGGCTCCGTGGAAGCACAGAGCCTCCGACTTCTCCAGCGCCACCTCCAGCCCCAGCCGGCGGATTCGGGCCACCACTTGGGCCACTCCGGCCGTCGCCAATAGGGCCGCCTCCCGGTACGTGGCGCCGCGGGACGTGACGAGGGTGTCGTCGGCGTAACAAGTTACGTCGACCCCCCGCAGATTAGCGCCCCGCAGCACCCAGTCGTAGCCGATGTTCCACAGCAACGGCCCAAGAACCGAACCCTGTGGAACACCGCACGTCATGACCCGGCGGCCCCACCCGTCGCGCGTCGGGTACACCACTTCCCTCTCGGAGAAGTAGTCGGTGAGGAGACGACGCAGGTATTCGGGCACGCCGTGGTATCCCAGCGCCGCCCGAACACAGCCCCAGGGGAGGGTGTTGAAGGCGTTGGCGATGTCAAGGGACACCGCCAGAACAAATTCTCCCCGGGACACTGCCTCCTCCGAGAGGTCCCTCACTCGCGCGATGGCGTCGACCGTCGACCGGCCCCGGCGGAAACCTTTTTTTTTTTTTTTTTTTTTTTTTTCTGGGGTGGAAAATGCGTTACGCATACCACCCGGGCGCAGGGGGTACCCGAGTGGTTATGTGGGACTCCCGTATAGGCTAATGAGACCCACGGTATACCCACTAAAAACCCCCCCATCTTCCGCCTCGCCGCCTTGTGACGGGGTTACGGGAACGCTTTCGCACACATCCGCGACCCCGCCAGCGGCAGCCGCCCACAAGCGGCTCCATCGCGAAAGCCCGAAGGCCCTCCACGATGGGCGCACCAGATGGTAAGGTGCGCCTCCCTCCTCGGCCTCCAACAGTACTGTAGCAAACTCTCCCTGAGTCTGCTACTAGGAGGCCATGGGTACCAGATCACTGGTACCCGGTGGAAGATCTGGTCTGTGGTTCTTCCACCGACCACACCTCGGCCGCAGAGGATAGGGCAAACGGCGCACCGTAATACCGGCATGCCTCTTCCTCTGCGGCCCCACCAGTGCCGTTTCGACGGAACGGCCCCGCCAGCTCGCAGGGGGTAGGGAGAGTGGCGCACCGCAATACCAACACGCCTCTCCCCCTGCGATCCCTCCACGGCCGCAGAAGATAGGGAGAACGGCGCACCGTAATACCGGCACTCCTCTTCTTCTGCGGTCCCACCTCCAAGCGCATCCGCAGCGGACTTGTTCAGTCCGCTGGGAGCGCCCACCTCGGGCCAGCCGGCAGCCCAAACAGGCCGGCCCTGGTTGCCTCTTGGTTCACCGTGGGTGACCAGTCCACGGTTACTAAGCCCCCCCGCCACGACAAGGCGGGCAACCCCCGGGGGGGCCCCGGCGGAAACCTAACCTAACCTAACCTAACCTAACCTAACCTAACCTAACCAGTTCCGAGCCATCCGCCGTCGCGAACGCCACGCTATATTTAACCTCATTTTATTTAAAAAAAATTTTTAACCGGGTAAAAGTTGTCGGATTTCAGTGAACTAAACGTTGAATTGTGTAGTTTTGTGCCCTCTATAAAGTGCAACAAAATCCATAAGAGTGTGACCAAAAACAAGTGACTTGCAAGCCAAAAACTGGAATTTGACCACACCCTAAGAGGTTGGAAAAACTTAAAAGTGAATACGCTGCTAAAACTTGATCAGTGACGTAGTGTTTTTTCGACACAATTACACGCGTCTTGGAAAGACCTACAATTTGACGTGACTTGCCGATTTTTCCGGTTTCAAAATCGGGAGAAATTGGCTAAAAACTAAAAAAAAAAAAAAAAAAAAAAAAAAAAAAAAAAAAAAAAAAAAACCGAAAAACACGAGGTCCTGGAAATCTTGGAGCTGGAACCAATTTACACAAGGGTTTGGAAAGAAGACCCCAAGAGCAACTCGGATCAGCTTTCAAATTGGAAAAAAGTGAAAAACTGAGGGAGCTACACGGGAAAAAAAAAAAAAAACAGGAACAAAAAATAGTTGACAATATTCCAGGTCAATTATTTTTAGATCTTCAGCGGTGACCCCCTACTTTTATGGTCTAAATAGATAGCCTGTTTCATCCTCTTTACAACGACACCCTGCACATTAAATTCTACCATCGGCGCGCGAAGTTACACCAACTTTGGTCAGGCGGGAGCCACTAAAACCGAAGTAATCAACTTTTTCGGCGCCGACTAAACTGGTCCTGACTTCGCAACCCCTGAGCCAAATTCAAAAATCCTGGGCAGCAGGGTGTTCAGGAACACCTACCCAAGAAGCCTCAAGAGTATCCTGGATCCTGAGAAAATACTAACGTAGGTACTACTGCTAAATATAAAATTTTTTGTAAGAATTATCACTAAAATTCAATTTTTAACCCCTCCCGAGGGAGAACTAAGTCACCCCCACCCACTACGTTTTCACCCCTACATTGACAAATTCGTAGTATACAACATATCAAAATTTCAGCCATATAGGTCAAGTAGTCTACGAGCTACATACATTTAGATAAAAGGTAGAAATCGTAAAAACGCTAATAAATTTGTACTTTTTCTAAACTTTCAAAATTTCACCCCCCCTTTTTGACTTTTTGAGCTAGAAGTTTCTGCGAAATTAGTTTGAGCCAAAGCTCACAAAGTCTCAAAAAACCGCGAAGCTCTAGCTCTAAAAACAAAAAAGTAGTGTTTCAAATTGTTATCGGAAATATGGTTAACTTCCATTAGTTACTGTAACTTCGTGTAGTTTACTTATACTCTTACCACTGACTTAGTTCTGTTTCGGCTTGTTTCTGTTTCTTTTGTACGACTGTATTAAGTTATTTCTGTTGCTTAAATCATAACTCATATTTTACAAAACTTAAATCTTGAATTTAAGTTTAAATCTTAAATTTAAACTTAAATCTTAAATTTGAATTTGTGTCACGTGCATCTTCTTACAGTACTTCCCCCCCCCGAATTGCTTTACCTCCCCTCAATTTCTAGACCCCCCGCAACCTACCTTTCCCCCCTCCCCCACCACCCCCTCACCCCCTCAAAATTTTTTTTTGATATTTAGAATCTGTCAAGTCCCAGAAATACCTAGGTACTTTGGCCAAGAAGATAGGGGGCGTGGTTCTCGAGATATTCCAACGGGAATTTTGGAAAAACCAAAAATCCTGGATATCTCGGGAACGGTGCGTCCTAGACAATTTTTGACCAAAATTCCGAACCCCCCTCCCTATCTACCCACCCCCTAAACTTTATTACATAAAGTTAAGTTACAAAAATAACCCCCCCCACCCCCCTTCCCCTTAGAGGATTTTGTAGACAAGTGGCTACAAATTTTGTAGCCAAGTGGCTACAAAAAATTTTTTTTTTTTTGAGAATCGCCTTCCTTGCATCATTCTACACCTCCTCCTCAAATCCATTACCACTCAACTACCCCCCTACCCCTTCCTCACCCCCTCAAAAAATTTTTTCTTCGATTTTTGGCACCAGGGGACAGCAAGCCATATAGGTAAACCTATCCTAACCCTCCCAACCCACTGGACCCCTAACCCCCCACCTCCATCCCCTCAACGGCGGCACTAGGTTGTGGCACCTAAGGCGGATAAATTGGAGTATGTAAAATTAACTCGATTGTCTTTTATTTTATACCTAATTGTATTGGTTACTATCACTGTATTCTGGACGGTATTTTTTGTATTGTTTGTATTTAAGTGGCAAAACCAAAATTCTAAAATTGTTCTGCATCTTGTACCTATTCATATTGGGTCGTATAGCACTGTATTTTTGGACTGTATTTCTTTGTATTTTTGTATTTAGATGGTAAAAATCAAAATTCTAAATTTATTTTGACCAATATTACTTGACTCGATTACATTAAATTGACAGTTAGAGAGACTTTTTACACCTCTCTGACCACCTTTTGACCTAAGACAAGTTGGCTCGGGCAGTCAAACATTAGGACAAAGGAACACTTAAACTTAAGTGTACCTAAGTGACAGTCGGAGAGATTATTTACACCTCACCGACCACTATTTTTCAGCGACCGCATACGAGGTATACACAAAATACCTATTTAATTTTAATTTATCTGTCTTTTATATCTTGTTTCAGTAACTATTCCATATATTTCTTTTAGCTTCTTTGTTTTATGCAATTCTATACACTCTATTTTATTTTATTGACTTTTTAGACGGACCCCACAGGACTTAACGCTTTTCGTTACCCTGTTAAATATATATTTTTATTCTTAACGGACAAGTCCCCTGACACTAACGAATAATGTATGCTGCAAACCGGACTCCGGTCAAAAAGACCACTGGCATGGAAAAGACCAGTCCCCAAAAACTGGAGAGGGCAGGACCCTCTGAACCTAAATTTGACGTGCAGAGAAGCATTGATGAAAGGGAGACTGGTACCATGATAGAGGTTGAAAACCCCTCAAATCCGACAACAAAGCGCAGGATCTCTGTGAAAACCCCGCCAGTACCATTATTATCAAAGCCGAAACTCCCTAGCAAATTAGCAGAGGCCAGATCATGCCTAGTCAGAGCTAAAACGCTATTAGGGGAGTCAAGAAATATAAAAGCGGAAATAAAAACAGGGGTTACAGAAGCAGTAGAACGACTATACCAACTCGTACGGGAGGGGGTAGAGTCAAAAGAAAACTCAGAGTCTACTCCAGGGGTCACCGAACGTAAAGAACAACACATAGCGGCCCACACAGGGAACACTGCGGTAAATGAACAGACCGCACTTATGAAGGAACTTACAACAAAAATAAAAGAGCACAACGAGGCGATGGATGCACTGAAAAGACATACCACAGCGTTGTCCGCACAAATAAAGGAGATTCCAAATCCCTCGGAATGCAATCAAGGACCATTGAAGGAGGAGATCGCCCAACTTACGAGGACTATAACCGACTTGAGAAGCAACCTGCATACCCAAACCATACCGCAGCCTACCTACGTAGACGCAGTTAAGCGGCCTAAACCACCAGCACCTATGCATACGATCATCGTAACCTCAGAAGACAAGGAGGACACCAGTGACCAAGTCATGGTGAAAATTAGGGACGCGGTGGATGCCAAAAACAGCGGCATGCGAGTGGATAGGCTGCGGAAGGCAAGGGATCAAAAAGTTGTTATAAGCTGCCACAGCAGAGAAGAAATGACGAGGGTTAGCGAAGCAATAAAAACGAGTAGCCTCCAAGTTAAAGAGGCACAACACAAGGACCCGCTCGTAATAATAAGGGATGTCCTAGCCATGCACAAAGATGACGAAATAGTGAGCGCACTTAAACGCCAAAATAGCCACCTGCTGACCGGCGTAGAGGAGTCGGAAATCAGAATTGCAGTAAAGTATAGACGAAAGGCAAGAAATCCACACACAGCCCACGTCGTGTTGCAGGTGTCTCCGGTAATATGGGATAGGGTGATAACTGCAGGCAAGGTCCATATTGATCTACAGCGAGTGCGAGTCGAGGACCAGTCGCCACTAGTGCAGTGTTCATTGTGCCTAGGCTATGGGCACACTCGAAGACTCTGTAAAGAGACTGTCGAGAAGTGCAGTTACTGTGGTGGACCGCACAAGTGGGCAGACTGTGAAGATCGACTCGTAGGGCAGGCACCAACATGCTGCAATTGTAGCCGGGCTAAATTAGTAGACACAGAGCACAATGCATTTAATCAGGAATGCCCCATTCGGCGAAAATGGGATGCATTAGCCCGAGCTACAACAGCATACTGCTGAGGGCACCCCAACGGAAACCAGCGTCAATTCCCCACAATTAAAGGTCTATAAGGTTATCCAGGCCAACCTGCAAAGGAAAAGCTTAGCCACAATAGAGGCCTTAACAGAGGCAACAAAACGAAAGGCGGCCCTGGCACTGCTCCAGGAACCATATGTAGGGGGCTCAAAGTACATGAAAAACTTCACAGGAGTGAGGATCTACCAAAGTGCGGATCCCGGGGATTCCACGGTCAAGGCAGCTATAGCTGTCCTTGACCGGGATCTCGACGTTAAGCAGTACCCACAATATACCACGACCAACATCGCAGTGGTAGGGATCCGTACTCGGGCTTGGGAGGTCACAGTGATTTCATGTTACTTTGAGCCGGATCAGCCTATAGGGCCATACTTGGAGCAGCTTAAAACCATCAAAGAAAAATTGAAGCCAACTTTGCTGGTAATAGGTGGCGACACAAACGCCAAAAACACATGGTGGGGTGGTAACACTATAGACCACAGGGGTGAGGACATGTTCGGTGCCATAGAAGAAATGGGTTTGCAGATACTCAACGAAGGCGACACCCCTACATTCGACACCATAAGGGGTAACAAACGCTATAGCAGCTATGTCGATATTACGGTCTGCACAAGTGAGATGCTTAGCCTGATAGAGAATTGGAAAGTGGACGAAGGGATCACAAGCTCGGATCACAATTCGATAACCTTCGAAATCAGGCTAAGCAAATCCAAAGGAACGAGCATCCAAAGGACCACTCGAATTTATGGCACAAAAAAAAGCAAATTGGGTTCAGTTTAGTGAAAAACTGAACCAATTTAAAAAAGACAGGGCCATAACCAAAGAACGAATTGAGTGTGTCAACAGCAGCAGGGAGTTGGACCAATTGACGGAAGAGTACACGAACGCAATAAAACAAGTATGCGAATGTACCCTATCGAAGAAAAAGTCCAACCAAAAACTCACCCAGCCATGGATGACTCAGGAGCTCACCGCGATGAAGAAGGAGCTTCTCACCAAGAAACGCCGTATCAGATGTGCTGCACCGGTTCGAAGACCAAAAGTCATCGACGAGTATCTGCAAACCAAAGAAAAATATGAAACCAGCATCAAACAAGCCCAGATAGAAAGCTGGAAGAGTTTTTGCAGCAAACAGGACAAGGAGGGACTATGGGAAGGCATTTATAGAGTTATAAGTAGGACCGCCAAACGACAGGAGGACCTCCCTTTAGAGGAAAATGGAAGGACGATCGATATGAGGGACTCAGTAAAACTACTAACAAAGACCTTCTACCCGGACGACAACCAGGAACAGGATATATTATGCCACCGGGAAATCAGGGAGAAGGCAGAACACATAAACGACTGGGCGAACGAAGAACCTCACGATCCACCATTCACGATCAAAGAGCTCGAATCCGTATTAGAAACATTTAACCCAAAGAAGGCTCCTGGTGCGGATGGCTTTACAGCCGATATCTGCAGCAGAGCCATCCATAGTGACCCTGAGTTTTTCCTAGCACTGGCAAACAAGTGCCTGCAACTGGCGCACTTCCCGACCATCTGGAAGGAGGCAACGGTGGTTGTCCTGCGGAAACCCGGAAAGGACAGCTACCGAAACCCAAAAGCATACAGGCCAATAGGCTTGTTGCCAGTGATGGGAAAAATTCTTGAAAAAATGGTCATAGGTAGACTGAAGTGGCACATTCTCCCAAGGATAAGTACTCGCCAATACGGGTTCATGCCCCAGAAAAGCACTGAGGACTCCCTCTATGACCTGGTAAACCACATCCGACGGGGAGTAGAAGACAAGAAGATAGTCGTCGTGGTTTCACTAGATATAGAGGGGGCCTTTGACAACGCTTGGTGGCCTGCTATCAGAATCCGATTGGCTGAGGAAAGGTGTCCTAGTAACCTACGGAGAATCCTCGACAGCTACCTATGTGATAGAAAGGTCACAGTTAGATACGGAGGAGAACAATATACCAAACATACGAACAAAGGGTGTGTACAGGGGTCAATTGGCGGTCCTATATTATGGAATTTGCTCCTGAACCCCCTATTACAAGGACTCAATCAAAGAGGAGACTACTGCCAGGCTTTCGCGGACGACGTTGTCCTCGTCTTTGCTGGGGGCACAGCTCTAGAAATTGAAAGACAGGCAAACGCCACCCTTGCCTATGTTCGGGATTGGGGCGTCAGCAATAAATTGAACTTTGGACCATCTAAGACCAAAGCGATGGTAATAACAAGGAAAATGAAATATGACGTGCCAATCTTGAGGATGGGTGGGGCGAATTTAGCAATGTCTGAAGTAATAAAAATCCTGGGACTGCATATAGACAACAAGCTTACTTTTAATAAGCATGTAGCCGAGGTATGCAAAAAAGCTACAAATATTTACAAGCAGCTTGCAAGAACGGCACGAATTAGTTGGGGCCTCCACCCGGAGATAATCCGCCTCATATATACGGCTACTGTAGAGCCGATCATTATGTATGCCGCTAGTGCCTGGGCGCCAGCGACTAGAAAGCTAGGGGTGCAAAAACACCTAAACAACGTGCAAAGAGGATTTGCAATCAAATTGACCAAGGCATACAGGACGGTCTCACTAAATTCTGCCCTGGTTCTGTCTGGTTTGCTTCCCCTTGACCTCCGAATAAGAGAAGCAGCTGCACTCTACGAGGCCAAGAGAGGACTACCCATGACTGAACTAGGTGACAGGGAAGTGGAGCGGGTCATTGCATATGACAAAACTCCCCACCCGGCTGAGCATATTAGCTTGGGGTTCACGTGCCTGAGTAACCGAGACGAAGTCGATCGCTACAACAACCAAGCAATACGGATATATACGGATGGCAGTAAAATTGACGGCACGGTTGGTGCTGCGCTGTCCTTATGGAACAGTGAAACCGAAATCGAAGCCGTCAAATTGAAGCTGTCACCGTATTGCACGGTATACCAGGCGGAACTCCTGGCAATATGCACAGCGACAAGGAAAGCCTTGGAGCGTCGGGAGTCAAGTTTTGGCATATACAGTGACTCGAGATCCGCCCTGGAGTCAGTTGTCAATTATGCCTCAAAGCACCACCTAGCCGTACAGTCGCGGGCCAACATTAAAACTGCCAAAATTCAAGGCAAGGAGGTATCTTTGTTTTGGATAAAAGCACACGCAGGACTAGATGGAAACGAACGGGCCGACGAACTGGCCAAAGTGGCGGCCCAAAAACTTAAGACTAGGCCCAACTATGACCTCTGTCCGGTATCATTCGTCAAGCGACAGATCCGTACACGGTCGCTTGACGAATGGAATCGAAGATATAGAGAGAACAAGTCAGCTGCTGTGACAAAAATATTTTTCCCCGACGCAGTGTCAGCGTATAGGACGATTAGAAAAATGGAAACATCCGGAATATTGTCACAGGTGTTGACAGGGCACGGAGGGTTTGCACAATATCTGCATAGGTTTGGGTGTAAGGCAAGCCCATCGTGCATCTGTGACCCGGATGTAGAAGAGACATTACCACATCTCCTATTTGACTGTCCATCTAATCTGAAATTAAGATTTGCAACTCAACAAAATATGAGCAGCAATATAACGGTACAAAATGCAAACAAGTTAATAATTGACAAAAATAAATCGTCTATATTCTTAAAATATTGCAAAGAAATAGCGATTAAGGCAAATAACAGAAACAAGTCCTAATAAAAATATGATATTTATATATATTAAAATATATATAATATATGCATATACTGTACTTTAAGCATACTAATAAAATATATAGATTAAGATATTATTAGCGTAGCATAATTGTGTAATAAAATAGATAAATATGTAATAAAAAGTAAAAAGCAATAAAATAGGTGCAACATATTATGAAATATATGTATGCAGCAATATTAAGATTTTTATTTTTATAAGCAGAAGAATTGAAGTTGTAAATAAAGCAAGTAAAATAAGTAAGAAAAGTAAGCAATGTATTACATATACCAATAAAAAATTGTTAAACAATAAGGAGTAAATTAGTAAATATAGATGTAACTAAGTAGATACGTAGAATATATGTCATATAATAAGCAAATTTTTTAAGTAAGATCCTAACTTTAAACAAAATAGAGTAAGATAACTATGTGATAGAGTATAAGAAATATAATAAGCAAAATACTATAACTGATAGAGTACATGACTTCATATGAATGTAATAAAAAGAATAGATAAGAGTAGCAAGTAAAATAGGTAAGCCTGTTTGAATAAAACTATGTACAAATAAATTAATTGTAAATAGAATAAGCCCATCACAATAAAAATTGTAATGCTCTTTTATTAAATAAAGTTCCAAAAAGGCCCTGACGAGCTATGTCAGGGGTGTTTAATTGTAGCTCGCGGGCCGGGCCAGTACAGCGCCCGGACAGGTATAAAAAAAAAAAAAAAAAAAAAACCTAACCTAACCTAACCTAACCTAACCTAACCTAACCTAACCTAACCTAACCTAACCTAACCTAACCTAACCTGAAGAAACAAATCATTAAGAATCACCATCTGGTTAGCACATTGAAAAAGAGAAATTTACCTTTAGAAGAAGCCTTAACCGAAAGAAACCGAATTAAAGATGAATATGCCACTACACTTAAATCTACTTCGACATCTAATTTTAGGGAGTTTTGCTGCCGGCAAGGTAAAGAGAACGTTTGGTCGCTGACTAATCGACTCATTAAAACGACAACACAAAACCTACCACCGTCCACATTACGAATATCCGGTAGCCAATTCACTCTCGACAGTAATTCAACAGCAACTGCCTTGTTGAATGCCTTCTACCCCGATGACACTCCGGACATCACTGCCAGCCAACAGCAAATAAGAGAAAACTCAAAATTTACTCCTCTCACATCAAATGAACCTGCGTTTACTAACAAAGAAATCTTAGATTGTCTTAAATCCATGAGTCCAAATAAGTCCCCAGGCGTCGATCACTTTACAGCAGACATCTGTTACCGATTCTCCACATCTCACATCGATTTTCTCAGCGCCATCTTAAATAGATGTCTGGTTCTATCCCATTTTCCAGTTCCATGGAAACACGCATTTGTCAAAGCTATTCCTAAACCAAACAAAACAGATTATACCAACAAATCATCATACAGACCTATTGGACTCATCAATGTTTTTGGGAAACTGTTAGAAAAGCTCATCACTAAAAGACTCACTCATTTTCTGAACTCAACCAATTCTTCAAGTGCTAAACAATATGGATTTAAGGAACAAACCTCTACAGTTCATGCCCTCCATACTGCTATAGATAAAATACACCACAGCAAGAAAGAAAAGAAACTTGTCATGGCAGTCTCCTTGGACATACAAGCGGCATTCGATAATGCGTGGTGGCCGGCTCTCTTGGAGAGACTGCAAACTGTAAAATGTCCGCAAAACATATATAAAATTATCGAAAATTATTTAACGGATAGAACAGTTACACTTAACTTTGCCGATGCGTCAGCTACCAAAACCATGACGAAGGGGTGTATCCAGGGCTCAGTATGTGGCCCTACGTTCTGGAACCTTATTCTGGATGATTTGTTGAATATGAAACTTCCTGAGAGCTGTCACTTACAAGCGTTCGCTGACGACATCCTTCTTATAGTCAATAGCAAGAAAAAAGCCGATCTGGAATTTGATGTCAACCAAGCCCTGAAATTAATATCTGAATGGGGTGAGAAAATAAAATTAAAATTCAGTCCGCAAAAAACTCAAATGATAGCATTCTCACCTAAATGTAAAAGTATAAATGTAATATTAAACAATAATCCATTAGAATTTAGCACTGATATCAAACTATTAGGTATTATAATAGACCAGAACTTAAAATTCATCAAACATGTCAATTACATTATAAAAAAATGCACAAAATTGTATAAAAACCTCTGTAAATTCGTCAGACCCACGTGGGGCATCCACCCCGAAAATATTCGTATACTATATAACCACGTCATAGAGCCCACCATCACATATGCTGCAAGTGTTTGGAGTCATGCAGTACAATACAAACATGTACGGGATAGTCTTCAATCTTTTCAGAGGGGCTTTGCTCTCAAAATAACACGCGGTTTTAGGACAGTTTCTTCCACTGCAGCAATTGCTCTAGCTCAACTAACACCACTGCACTTAAAAGTAAGCGAAGTAGCACATATCGAAAACACTAAACTCACTGGCCTAACTCACTACCTGCCCCATGATATACCATATGAGAAACCTTTCCCAGTCTCAGAGCTACCACACCCATCCTCACGTCCTGAAATAGATACCACGATGGCTACATCAGAAGAAGAAATAAATAACAATTGTTCCACAAACACCTACAAAATTTTCACTGATGGTAGTAGTGATGGAACTGGTAATGTTGGAGCATCTCTAGTTGTATACACACCAGAAGGATTTAAAATCTGCAAAAAACTAAAATTGCACGGATGTTGCTCGGTGTTTCAAGCGGAGCTGCTGGCTATCAGACACTCTACGGACTGGATTCTTATGCACAACCCGCAAAATGTAGTCATCTTTTCTGACAGTAGATCGAGTCTAGACGCGATAAAAGACACAAACAACACAAATCCACTTGTAGCGAACATTCATAAAAAACATCATAGAAATCAGACAAAATCAAATTGAATTAAAGCTCGTATGGGTGAAGGCTCATTCCGGCTTGACTGGAAATGAGGAAGCCGACAGGGTAGCAAAGGAGGCGGCACATCTGCACAAAACCCCAGATTATTCCTATTTCCCCATCAGCTATATAAAGCATCGCTTAAAGATCGACCGTCATAAATTCATTGAGAACAATTACGCAACATCAACTAAAGGACAACATACTAAAAAGTTTTTCCCTACCATAAATGACATCAATAATGCCTTCGCAAAAATCAAACCAAATTTTCAATTAACCCAGATATTTACCGGCCACGGCTACCATAGGCAATACCTCCATAGATTCAAAATAATAAACACCGATAAATGTCCTTGCAATGACACTGAAATACAAACAGTTAACCACCTTCTAAAATCATGCCAACAATTCGAACTAGCACGATTTAACCATGAGACTTTATGTAAAAATCTAGATATAAATCCATATGTAATAAATGATTTGCTTAAAAAAGATAGCTGCATCTCCTCTTTTGTTACGTACGTAACACAAATTGTAGACTCATTAAAAGCTTTCAACAACAACTGATACAACCCACGTAACAAAATCATTCCCTTAATAGAGAAAATAATTCTATGTAAATGTAAAACATATAAAAATAAATTAGAAAACATAAATAATACAAATAAAACATATAAGGCAGTAAGCCGTTTCCGTATCAACTAGCGGAAACCTTACCAAATGCCACCTGAAAAAAAAAAAACCTAACCTAACCTAACCTAACCTAACCTTATTTTTTTTTTTTTATTTTTTTTTTTTTTTTTATTTTTTTTTTTTTTTATTTTTTTTTTTTGTTGACGCTGGAAAATCCTCATGGATACCCGACAGGCGCGGGGGGGCGCTGTCGGGTTATGCCGGACTCTTACCGGCTAAAAACCAGCGGTGTTCCTCCTCACCGTCTTCCGGCGGAGCTGCGGGGACGCATTCGCACACTTCCGCTGCTCCGCCGACGGGTGCCCGGGCTCGGGCCCAACTTGTGGGGCGCTCATCTTTGGCGCCACTCACCATTCAAACTGGCGTGCCGGAACACGGGACACGCCAGCCGCCTCGGGGGTCTCCTCCAACTGGGCGATGGTACCCCCCGGTTCCACCGCCCGGAGACCCCGGTTATGGGGGAAGACGGCGCTCGTGCGCCAGGCGCCTCCGCCCAACTCTCTTCCGGCGGATCGGGTTAGAAAGAGGGTCGTCCTCCCTCGCCCGCTCCGCCGCCTCCTTTTGCGCCATGACGCACTCACAAAACCGGAGCGCCGCCTTCCACGCTCTGTCGCTGCCGACCATGGCTCTCACGACGCCCGGCAGCGACAGGTCGCCCCCAATAACCGCCGCGAGGCTCGCCCGCGGCTCCGCCCACTCCGGGCACTCCGCCAGCGTGTGCTCCGCTGTGTCCTCCGGACACCCACAAGCGTGGCACACGCTGGTCGGCTCTCGACCCGCCACGCTGCACAGGTACCTGCCGAAGCAACCGTGCCCCGTCAGGACCTGCACAGCGCGGAAGGTGAGGGCCCCGTGTCGGCGATCGACCCACCTTTCCAGGACGGGTCGAATCGCCTCCACCGTTCTTCTGCCGGCGGTCGGCTCCGCCAGCCTTTCCTTCCATTTCCGGAGGAGGACCTGGCGGTCGAGTCGCCCCTGCCGCCCGGCCTCCTCCGGCTCTGGATCCACCTCATCGGCTCGTGCTGCTGCGCTGCGGCGCCAGTACGCTGCCGAGAGCACCTCCGCGTCCAGGTCCCACGGTGGGGTCCCGGCCAGGACGCATGCCGCCTCGCACGAGATGGTGCGATAACCTCTCACCACCCTGATCGCCATGACCCGTTGCGCTTGGCGCAGGAGGGTCCTGTTCTGGGCGATCAGGGTGTCCGCCCAGATCGGGGCCCCGTAGAGGGCCATCGACCGCACCACCCCAGCGTACAGCCGCCGGCATGCGACCGACGGTCCGCCCAGGTTCGGCAGCAGCCAGCTCAATGCGCCGGCCGCGCGCAACAACCTGGGGACTAACCGTCGGAAGTGCTCCCGGAAGTTCCACCGACTGTCGAGGACGACGCCCAGGTACCGCATCGTCGACTCGACAGCGATGGAGACGCCGCCGACCACCAGCCGGGATCCTGCGGGAGGGGCGCGTCGGGCTCCGTGGAAACACAGAGCCTCCGACTTCTCCAGCGCCACCTCCAGCCCCAGCCGGCGGATTCGGGCCACCACTTGGGCCACTCCGGCCGTCGCCAATAGGGCCGCCTCCCGGTACGTGGCGCCGCGGGACGTGACGAGGGTGTCGTCGGCGTAACAAGTTACGTCGACCCCCCCCAGATTAGCGCCCCGCAGCACCCAGTCGTAGCCGATGTTCCACAGCAACGGCCCAAGAACCGAACCCTGTGGAACACCGCACGTCATGACCCGGCGGCCCCACCCGTCGCGCGTCGGGTACACCACTTCCCTCTCGGAGAAGTAGTCGGTGAGGAGACGACGCAGGTATTCGGGCACGCCGTGGTATCCCAGCGCCGCCCGAACACAGCCCTAGGGGAGGGTGTTGAAAGCGTTGGCGATGTCTAGGGACACCGCCAGAACAACCTCTCCCCGGGACACTGCCTCCCCCGAGAGGTCCCTCACCCGCGCGATGGCGTCGACCGTCGACCGGCCCCGGCGGAAACCGAATTGCCAGTCGCTCAGCCCCGGCCCGACCCGTTCAAGGTGCCCGACGCAAAATGCATTACGCATCCCCACCCGTCGGGGGACGGGAGGGGTATGTGAGACTCCCGGGGATAACTCCCGGTATACCCACTAAACAACCCAGCGGCACTCCCGCATCGCCTCTGGTGGCGGGGTTCTGGGAATCGGCATAGCCTTTGCTTCCAGTTCCCCGCCGGCGTTTGCCCGCCTTACAGCGGCGGGCCCTTCACGCCCCTCCTACACACGGGAAGGGGCTCGAGGATGACTGTGAGTGCTCAGTCATCCTCGTTCGTCTGAGTGATAAGCGGTGCAATGCGGGCGAGGGCGCCCCCGCGCCTGTCGCCCGCTGCTCATCACCGGGAGGAGAGAGGGTGGTCGACCACCCGCCTTCTCCTGCCTCTCCTCCGGCGGAGAAGCGGCGCGAGAGGATCGTTCTCTCGCGCGCGTTCCGCCTCCTCCTTCTGTGACATTACGTCTTCACAGAAGGAGGCGACCGCCACCCACGCCTCCTCGCTCCCCAACATGGCATTTACCACTGTGGGAAGCGAGAGGTCCGGCCCGACCGCCGCAACAAGACTGCGGCGCCGCTCGGCCCACGACGGGCACACCTCGAGGGTGTGCTGTGCCGTGTCCTCCGCCGCGCCACAGTCCTTTCCTCCCTCCCGATCCGGTGAAGGTACGACCCGAAACAGCCGTGCCCGGACAGCACCTGCACCAACCGGAAGGTGAGGAAACCATGCGGTCTTTCGAGCCAATCCTGCAGGACCGGCCCGAGCGCATCGAGGGTTCGACGGCCGAAAACTGCGGAGGCAAGATCCGCCATCCAATGACGGACGACGGCATCCCTCGCCTCCTGCCGAACAGCCTCACATACTTCAGGAGCAGGGCGCTCCCCGAGTGCTCTTCGCCCCGCCCTCCATTCGTAGACTCTGGCTAGCACCCATGCCTCGAGCTCCCAAGGAGGGGTGCCAGCCAGAGCGCACGCTGCTGCGAAACTTACCGAGCGGTAAGCTCGCACCACCCTTTGCGCAATGGCCCTCTGGGGCGCCCGCAAGGCTGCAGCATTCTCCCTTCTTTGAAGGGAGTCTGCCCAGATAGGCGCCCCGTACAGGGCCATGCTCTTCAGGATGCCAGCGTACAGAAGCCGGCATCGCCCGCCTGGCCCTCCCATGTTAGGCATCAGCCATGAGAGGGCCCCCGCTTTCTTCAGCAGCCGCGACGACAGTCCGCTGAAGTGCGGGCTGAAGCGCCACCTGCCATCGAGCGTTAGACCCAGATATTTCATCTGGGTCTTTACCTCAATTCTGACGCCCTCCACAAAGATGTGGGCGTCAGGCGGACGGCGCTGCCGAGGCCCGTGGAAGAAAACGGCCTCGGTCTTATGCAACGCCACCCTCAATCCAAGGCGGCGGATCCTATTTGTGACTAACGATCCGCCCGCCGAGGCCAGACAGGCCGCCTCTCCAAAATTCCCTCCTCTAGGAGAGTGTCATCCGCGTAGCAGATGATACTCGTGCCACGGAGGAGGGTCCCACGCAAAAGCCAGTCGAACCCGATGTCCCACAGGAGAGGTCCTAGGACTGACCCCTGCGGAACACCGGATTCCACTGGGTATCGCCGGACCAGGCCAGCTTTATCCACTACGAGGACCGCTCTGTCCTCCAAGTAACTGGCCAGGAGGTCCCTCATATATTGAGGCACTCCGTGAAACCGGAGTGCCTTGAGGACGGTCGCATGGGGAAGGGTGTTGAAAGCGTTGGCTATGTCGAATGACACAGCCACCACTCCGTCCCCAGAATCCATCGCCTCCTTCACCACACCCTTTAATAGGGCGAGGGCGTCTATTGTCGAACGCTCAGGTCGAAAACCAAACTGAGCGTCCGACAGATCCGGCCCAACCACCCGCAGGTGGTCTTTAAGGCGGGTGGCGATGATCCCCTCGAACATCTTACCGACCTCATCGAGCAGAACGATGGGTCGGTATGCCGAGGGAGAGTCCGCCGGGCGTCCTTCTTTTCGGAGGAGACATAAACGCCCCTCCTTCCACGGTTTCGGAAACCTTCTCGACGCGATACACGCGTCAAAGAGGTTCCGAAACCTCTCTTCCATTTCGGTGGCGGCTATTGCCACCACCCTTGCTGGGACGCCGTCTGGCCCTGGGGCCGTCTTTTTAGCACGAAGGCGAAGCACCGCCGTGCGAACTTCGGCCCCAGTGAGAGAAGGGGCCTCCTGGTCCTCCTCTTCCTCCTGAATGGAGAACCTAACCTAACCTAACCTAACCTAACCTAACCTAACCTAACCTTTGCTTTTTGCTAAGCAAAGGACGTAATAAATAGAAATAAGACTAAGTAAATAGTATATGACAATATATACCGTGTTATATATTTTAATATACAAAATTAAAAACGGATAGTAACGAAATGAAAATAAGTGTTAAATAAACGAAAGTCAGGATATTAATAGAAAAAGAAAATCTAGAAGTCATAAAAAAGAAAAAGACAAAGCAATAAGTATAAGATAATATATACTGTGTTATATATTTATAATATACAGAATCGGGAAAAGATAACAATGGAAACTAGGCAATGAAATATGAAAACTAGCGACACATATATCAAACAAAATCACAAAGTACAACTAAATGGCAATAGTAAAACACTAATCACATCTAATATGCACACAATTATACCCACACGAGTCCATTCAAGTCGAGTAACAAGTAAATAGAAGATTGTATCTAAATAAGTATGAGAAATTGTAATCAAAGTTCTAGTAAGATACTTAATAAAATAGTTAAAGAATAATGAAATAAGTATGTAAATAGCTGTAAGGTAGAAATATATAGAAAGAAGTAATGTAAGTAAAATAAAATCAAAAAATGCTCCTGTATAAAAGTAAGAATTTATAAAATTGTAACTAAACTTGTATGTAAGCTTTATGGCTTAAATAAAGAAAACAACTTCCCTGACGAGCATGTTAGGGGTAAGATTATTTAGCTCGCGGGGCCAGAGAGCGCCCCCATAAAAATAAAAAAAAATAAAAAAAAAACCTAACCTAACCTAACCTAACCTAACCTAACCTAACCTAACCCATCAGTTCCCGGATATAAGCTAATACATCGGCCTCGCCCAGCTGCCGTTAAAGGAGGTCTGGGGGGTGGCGTGGGATTTTTCATCCGTAAGGGTATACGTCTACGAGTACTTCCTCACCCGGTCTCAGAGCTCGTTGAGCAGATGTGGCTTAGTATCTCCTGCAATGGGAAATCTCTGTTGCTAGGGACGGCATACCGGCCGCCTTGGCTACCCTTGCAGACCTTCATAGATGGGCTCACCGATTCTATCTCTTCGTTCGAATGGCATCACTACACAGTATTATTGGGTGACTTTAACGTCGACATGTTGAATCAGCAACACACTAATACTAAATCCATTTGTGAGTTCCTAAGACTGAATAAGCTTAAGCAATATAATATAGCCGAACCTACTCACTTTACCGACCATAGTCATACGCTGCTGGATCTAATCTGTTCGGACACGTCTATTAAAGCTGTTAAAGTTAGCTACATAAAAGAATTAAGCAGTCATGCAATTGTTTCTTGCCAACTGAATGCCACCAGAAATTACATTCCACCCAAGATACTGACGTACAGACCATTAAAAGACATTAATATTAACCAATTCCGTGATGACCTTGGTGCCACAGACTGGACTACTATTCTATGTTCATCTGACGTAAATGATATGACATATCAGTTCTCTGCTAATATTATGCAACTTTTTGACTTCCATGCTCCTATAAAAACAATACGCATTAAAGATAATCAGCATCCATGGGTCACTTACAATATTAGACAGATGATGCAAAAACGCAACGAGGTCCATGTGCGAGCTCGTAAAACTAAGCTAGAAGCGCACATAATATTTTACAAAGAACTCAAAACTTTAGTAACTACTGCATTATGCGCGGAAAAAAGGCATATTTTAAATTCTACGTAACTTGTAATACTCATAAACCTGCCATCATGTGGAGGCATCTCAAACAACACATAACGCTAAAAACTAAGTCCAATATTTCTCTTCCTCCAGACCTCTGTGACCCAGATTTAATAAACGACCACTTTTTAAACATTGCCAGTAGTAATCCCCCTTTATCGACGATTACCTTCTATGAGTTTAATAGGCATGGTACAGCAAAGTTTAAGTTTCAGGAGGTGACTGAAGCTGAAGTAAATAAAGCTATTAAATCCTTGCACTCAAATGCTATTGGAGCTGATGGGATCTCGCTTGAAATGCTCTTGCTGACATTGCCTATTACGCTCAAAGTCCTGACTGCTTTAATTAACACCTCTTTTAGTACATGTACCTTCCCTACACTATGGCAGCAGGCTTTAGTTAAACCCATACCTAAAAATAACAACCCCATCTATTTCAAAGACTTAAGACCCATTAGCATCTTGCCGAGCACCTCTAAAATCTTAGAAAGGATAGCTTGCACGCAACTGAAGCACTTTATAGAACAGAATACCATACTGCCTATCACTCAGTCTGGATTTAGGCAAAAACATAGTACGTCCACTGCCTTGATGGACGTCGTGGATGATGTACTCACAGCTCAAGACATGGGGGAGGGCAATATTTTAGTCATGTTAGATTATACCCGGGCATTTGATTCCGTAAATATACCTTTACTTCTATCTAAGCTATCTTATTATGGGTTAGAGATTGAAGCTGTCAAATGGTTTGATACCTATTTTCGGTACCGGTCCCAAACCGTTGTTCTAGATAATTGTAATGTAACTAAACGTTCAGGTAGCAAGCCCGTTACGCGAGGTATAGCTAAATCCGGACAAGTCTAAATTTATGATACTGGGCACTCGTAAACAAGTGAATATAATTTCTGCGCAATCACCTTGTGTACTTGTAAACGGAAATGCGATTGAGAGAGTATCGGAAGCCCGAAACATTGGTGTCGTGATGGACGAGTCTTTGCGGTTTGAAACACATGTAAATAATGTCGCTCCCAATTGTTTCTATCGTCTCAGGATCTTGTATAAAATACGAAACTGCATAGACACTAGATTACGCATTTCCTTGTGCGAAAGCATTGTACTATCGAAATTTAATTACGCGGACACTGTCATTGGTCCAAGGCTTCTAGCGCGTTCCCAAAACCTAATCCAGCGAGTCCAAAATGCATGTGCGAGATACGTCTTTGACATACCACCCCGAGCCCATGTTAGTCCTTATTAAAATGACGCTAATATTTTGAAAATGAATTTACGCCGACAGTTACACTTTGCGTCATTGTTATTCGGCATTGTCTTAGATGAATGTCCACCATACTTGTATAATAAGTTGCAATGGTCCAAACATTGCAATGTTTTGCACGCGACCAGGTCCTCTGTTTTCAAGCTTATATATCCCAGATATTGCACTGCAGCATTCCGTGGTAGTTTTAAGTATAGCGCCACCAAATGCTGGAACAACTTGCCTCCACCCTTTCGCAGCCTGAAAACAACATCAAGTTTTAAATTCAGATATAAAATACACTTATTAAACCTGCAAAAAACGCTTTAATACACACACAATCAAGCACAAACACACACTCGCACACACACACACACACACATACACGCGCGCGCGCACACACACACACACACACACACACACACACGCACAAACAGCGCATGCGCGCTATTTACTTGCATACTGTCTGTATAATCGACAAAATGAAAGAATGAAATTCTTATTTTTTGTTGATAAATTCTTTGAAAATATTTAAAAGAGCATTTGAAAGTATTTAAAAACAGTATAAAAATAAACCTAAAAAAAAAATAAAACTAAAAAAAAAGAAATATTGTGAGACGCGAACCTGCGCATCAGGTATATTGAGTGTCTACGTCCTGACCATTGAGCTACGGACAATTTAAATTGAATGACGAAATTAGCGGTTATATTATCTTACCTGTCGTTGCATCCGGTTTCAAATCACTAACGATTCTAAAGAAGTTTCACTTCAATAAATACAGTTTTTTTATATTTAATATATAAATCAGTTTTTAAATACTGTCTCAACATCGGATTCTGTGCGAATACGGTAAACCAGTGAGTCTTTATCGCGCCTTGCATAAACACGGCCAAGCTTGGACCAAACAAACTTCCAGTTCGGCGTGTGCCCGGTCGCGGGCCAAACGAAAAAGCCGGCGGTTGAACCACGTCAGCCTTTCGTTAATGTAGAAACGACGTGGCTCAGAGGCGACAATGCCAGAAGTGTCCACTCCGCGGCGTGTCCGGGCAGCCCGTAGCAGCTGATCCTTGAGCGCCCGTCGCGCGAGCCGGACGGTAAGTGTGCGCGGGCCAGCTATTGTACCCGTCGTATGTTCACCGGACGCAGCACGCAGGTCACGGCGTTTCCCTCTTCTCTCTGCGAATACTATGTCATTTTCATCTAAAGAGACGCCAACTTTTTGTGCAACTAGCTTGGTAAGATGCACGGGGTTTTCACCGGCACTTTCGTCGATACCAGAGATTTCGATGTCAGACAGAAATGCTTCTTGATCGCGGTCATTAAGATGACTTTCAATTCGAGACTCTAAATCGGTACCGCAAGCAGCAGAGATTTTTTTTTTAGCTTCTGAGAGGCGTTTGCTGACATTATTGACTTTTTCCTCAACAATGCTAAGTCGACCATTAAATTCAGACATAGTCGCATTAAGTTTTATAAATTCAGTCCTGAAACTTTCCATTTCCTGCCTGCAGCTTGTAGTTTCCTGCACGATAGTTGAAAGCTGTAATTGTTCTCAGTTTCTCATGTCTTATTTTTAAGTTTAATAAATCAGGTCTATGATTTTCAGTGAGAATTAAAAATTTCGTTTTGTTAAATATGTTCATGACTTTACAGTATTTAAAAAGTTCATCACTGTTTCCCTGAAACTTATTATTAATATATGTCGGTACTATTGTTTTGAGTATTCTGCGTTGCAAACGGTAAATATCATTTAAGTTAGTGTTTGATGACCTGCCATAGCTGCTGAGTCCGTAGCCGACGACCGAGTCAGCTAGGGCCATGTAAAGTAATCTTAATATTTTATATGGCAATTTATATTTTAGTATGGTGAATTTACTGAGTATAGCCCTTAATTTCGCACAAACGTGGTCTTTATGTGGTCTCCAACTAAATCGGTCATCGATTACTAGTCCAACATGCAATGGGGTTTAACCATGTCAAGTATTGTGCAGTTACAGTTAGTAAAAGACGAATGTAAACAAAGATGCTCATGTGCTATAATACTTGGCTTAATGAAAGATATTATGTGAGCTGAGTGGATATGCATAAGTTTCGTTTTTTGGGTGTTAATTACTAAGCCCATGTCGTGAGACCATTTGCACATTTGATTAAAGTTGTTTTGAAGCATATTTTGCGCAGTTTGTATATTACTATGCGCTACTAGTAAACACGTATCGTCTGCAAATTGATATATTTGACCGTCATCTAAATATAACTTCTTAAGTTTGGAATGTAGACGTCACCAATTACAAGCCATGTTGCTGTATGATATTTGTCATAATCGCTATGATTGTATGGATTTAGTTAATATGATATATTACACGGTACCTGTATCGGCTAATGTCAGGACATGCCGTGTCAAACTAATTTTCTACGTACCTAGATGTCGAACCAATATGGGTAAGAGATCTCCGATGAATATGCTCTTGAAATCTTATAATACTAAGTTTAATAACATTGATGTTTTTGGTATAAATAACAGTAATAAATTTAAAAAAGAGATTATAACACTCTTAATAGGTTAAGATGACTGTAATGTAAGATCTGAAATATTATTTTTGGCTCACTATTCTAGATATTATATAACAAATCAACTTATTCCTTATAAATACTAGATGAAACTATTCCACTTCTCAGCTTTTAAATAATCGGTGGTCAACGGTGTTGGTAGCAATATAAGTACTTTTGTGTCACTTTTATATTTAAGAGACTATTGTTAACCGTTTCTTGATCCAAATAAATGAAAAAAACATATGTGTGTGATTCACACACGATAGAAGTGAAACTAAACAAGATATAAATATGTAGGCATGTAGGCGCTTTGACAAATTCGACGTTAAGAGTGACAAGTGGATGTCAATGTCACTCTAGCGAAGCGTCGTGTCGATGGTAGCGGGGCGGCCATGATGGATGGCACTTTGATCCTGGACGCCGCCAGCGCACCACCTCTGCGACGAATCGCTGTGCATCCACTCGATCCAAATATATTTCGTGATAATTATAATTAAACATTGTACTAAGAATCATTGCCTACTCGATCGTTATAGTATTTCGTGAAATTAATTAGTGATACATTTTAATTAACCGGAAATATTATATGATTTATTCGCTATTCTATTAATCCGTGACAAATATGGAAGAAGACCTTCCTGCTCTTACATCAGAATTGCGATGGACCCATATGGTGAGAAAATTTCGCCCACACATGTCGGAAAATAAATGAAGAATGACGGTGGTTCGGATGATATTTGAAATAAATTGGTTTCAATGAGAATCGAAACGACAGTAAACGCGAGTAAATGAGAACCGTGGAATTTTACAAAGAAAATATGTGAGCCTACCCCTAGATACTCGCCTCACGCAAGATGTCGATATTCAGTCGAGAAGCAATTATGATGGAAGTGAATAGTGAAACTGAGTATGTTACTACGAGTATTTGAACACAGAACACGAGGACGTGTTCAGTTTGTCAGAGATAGCCGAGGGAGTAATAGCATCCAAGACACCAAAACAAACCAAACAAACCAAAAAAAAAATCAATTTCATAAGACGTGTCTTTGAGGGAAAAGTACCATCTTTTCTCTTGGATCGCAAGAATCCGTATTTCAGGTTTTTCAGATATGATATTACAAACAGTGGACAGCGAGCATGTAAAATAAGGATTTGAAATTTCGAGTATAAAGGATCGGAATAATGTCATTAAGGTTTGAGGTTATAAGACAGGGATTCGGTATGGCATATTTTTTCATTATTCTTAACAAAATTGAAGAATCCGATAGTTTTAGTGTAATATTTTGACTTCCAGTGTAAATGGTGCCGTCATCTTGAACTGTCAAAAAAACACCTGACAGAATGTTCAAAGTTAAGATTTCATGAATTCGTGTTTAAGTAAAAACTATTGTGCTTCGAGTAAGTTCCAGGATTTCCTTAAAATAAGATTGATTAGAAAGAACTGATTACAATGGTGGTTTGCGTAAACTACACTACTACTACTACTACTACTTGGTGGTGGTCGTTTCGTCGTATTTGTGCTTGATTCAACGAAGTATTTTATAGTCATTGTACAGTATCTTTCAACGTAATTATGATTAACAAAGTTATTCAAAGTCAGTGCAGGTATATTATTTTGTGACACCAGAAGCGTTCTGTAAATGATATCAAGAATTTTCAATTTTCAAGCATCTTGATATTCTTTAATTATCGTCTACCCTCAGTTCAGAAAAATAACAATTAGATATTTCGTGTTTTTGTCTTTTGTTTTTTTGTGTGTGATTCAGACAAACTAAGTGACAATGTCAGTTGTGTGGACATGCAACCTGCGAATATCTGAACTACCTGCCTTTAATTTGTTGATACTGACGAGAGTGCATCGCGGCTCCTTGTACCGAGGCTTACGATGAACATCATCGGTCATTGGATGGCGACATGATATAACAGGTGATCTGTATTGATTCTTTTGTAGCTCATTGTGATTATTACTCACTAACACTAATTATTCCTTGACCACAAACTCTAATACTTTGTCTGCCGACTCTCGTACGGTCTCAGTCGGTTCAGATACCCTCAGTGTATACTCAGATCCTGAGACATGGGATGTACCACACGAAATAGAAATTTCTACCTACTACGATAACTCGACATCATAGGTGATAATAGGTATGTGATGTAATCATTGTAAGTGTTAAGTTGTCGATCCTGGCCAGTGATAGTGACATCCAGCATGCTGAAAGGATTCACTAGTCCGGTCCAGATGTGAATACGTTGTCTAGCCTGGTTGAGTAGTGTCATCCGGGCCACACGTGAAAAGGTTGGTTGAAGGGATACACTTCCTCAGTCCAGATGTATGAATACGTTGTCTATCCTGGTTGAGTAGTGTCATCCGGGCCACACCTGAAAAGGTTGGTTGAGGGGATACACTTCCTCAGTCCAGATGTATTGCGTTGATCAACCGGTTGAAGAAGAGGGGATGTACTCGTCTGGTCCAAGTCATAGCGACAATTTTATTCGCCTTCGGACGACATGTGAGTTACGTAATAATCAGAGTACTGCCGTCCTCAAGCTAAAAGGCGGCTAAATGACATCTGGCCAATTTTTACTTTTTAATGACATTATATAATGTTTTGAAATCTCTATCGATCTGTCTAGGAACGGTTATTGTATCTTTCACCGTTTCGAAAATAAATTTATTAAAAAGGTGGTTATTTACAAAATAAAATATATTAACAGAACTTAAAGGCGGTTAATTAACAATTCTAGACTAAAAGGTCACTAAAGTACTTTAACGTTTGGATTATTTCGGCATTTTCACGGTCAATGCCAAGCTTAAAAACGGTTATTATTTTGCACTACACTAAAAGGCGGTCAAAGTTTCTTATCCGCTATATAATTTAGGTTTTTAGAATTTAATGATTATCACATACTTAACTAAAAGGCGGTCATACGTCAATGCCTAGCTACAAGACAGTTAAAAACTTTTAACCGCTTTTAAGCATTGGATTGTTACTATGTTTCTAACATAGTAGCTTCTATAGAAAGCCATGTTAGTCCGCATGCATAGTAAAGAAGAATATTTTTTCTATGATTTACACAACTAAAAAGCGGTTAAATCGCAACACTTCGCTATAAAGCGGCTATTTAGGCCCGCTCGCCTCACTTCAGCTGTTTTGACATTCAGGGTGTATAAGGCGAACTTTAATTTTGTAAGCTGGTGGTGCACCTAATTTATAAAAGGAATATAATTAAAGCATAATATAATGTAAAATAATAATGTTTGATCGGAACATTTACACATAACACCATCTAGTCCCAAACTAAGCTGAAGAGTTTGTTTGTTTGGTTGAATGCGCTAATCTCAGGCACTACTAGTCCGATTCGAAAAATTCTTTTTGTATTGGATAGTTCATTTATCGAGGAAGGGCATAGGCTAAATAGCATGACGCTACGATCAAAAGGAGCGGAGCAGCAATTATTATTCCACGCGAAACGGAGTTTGCCGGAACAGCTATTATTATACAGGGTATCCTGTAAGTAGTGCATCAACCGAAGATGGCAGATAGCTTGAGGGTTGATCTATCATAATGTCAAAAAATTACCCTAGTAAGAGTGTCATAGTTTTCGAAATATTGATAATTTTTTTTTAGAAAATTCGGCTCTTTTACCATACTTTTTCCTGTTGTGTCCACAAATGAGCAGATATTTTGATAATTTTTTAGGAACTCTCAGAGAGTTGCTTTACGTCAGTTTGCAATTTAGTTTAAATTATGATCGTATTAATTGTAGAGGTCGACCTCAAACAGTCAATGAAGATAAGGTTCTTGCCAGCGTTCAAGAAGATTCTTCTACAAGTGTACCTAGGCCAAATTTCTCTGAGAATGGGTGTCGCTAAAACTTCTGTACACAAAATTTTAAAACGAAATAGTTTGTACTCATACCACTGAATATTATTCCGTGACTCATACCGATTACAAAAAGTACAATCGTTGTTGCCTGCTGATTACGAGTGCCGAGTTTTGCACGGAAATGTTGCGCAAATGACGAGATGATCCTGGATTTTTCAATTCACGATAATTAGTTAATCCACATATGACAAGAGAGCATCGATTTCAACATAGATCAACATAGATTTAACATCGCAAAGAGATCGGTCCTTTTGAGCTACCGACACACAATAAATAAGTTACACTGAATAAATGAGTTTTTAGTAAAATTAACAATTTATCTTGTAATAAGCGAAAGCACTGATTTACTAAAACATTTAAAAAGATGAGCCCAACGCAGTAAACTATACAATAACTTTCGCTTCAAATTCACCCCTTTGACACTAAAATGGCTATAACTTTAAAAAAAATCTCATTAAGGTAGCCTCAATTTTTCCTTTTTAGAATCTACATATAACAGAAAAGTTTTTTAAGTTATGGACCATACTCGTCCAGTACATTTTTTTCAACCACCTCGCGTCAAAGTTGTGTAGAAGAAAATCCAAAACAAAAATATCCAAAGTAGACGCTATTTTCTCTGGATTCCCTGATAATTTCAACTAAATTGCAAACTGAATATTATAAAGAAACTCTCTGAGAGTTCCTAGAAAAAAAATATCAAAATATCTGCTCATTTGTTGTTAGCTGGTAGATTAAAAAAATGACGTGCATAAGTGTAACAGTGATACCTATATGAATAAATTCTTTTAAATTTTTAATTTCTTCATTTGATATGTCATTTTTGTTTATTCTTGTTTGGAACCGAGTTCAATATTATTTGTTGTTTTGTGTCTCGTAAGTGAAATGTGTGATGCTAAAACCTTACACATGACTGAGTTTCTGTTTGCGTGTTTTTACAAAGAGATTTTATTACAATACATGACTTTTTCTTATTTTAAACTTTGTTTGTATTTGTAGTTTTCGTCAATTTTGTAGGATTCACAAAAAATCAATGATGATCATACAAGACTAAAAAGCAGTAACAAAAAAATGTTAGTAATTTAACCGCTTTTAAGTGATGCAAATTTATATTAAGGAGTAGTCCCGATACAATGGGAGAAAAGTTAACCAACACTTACTTGTCTATAAGGCGGCAATATGCCTTTAGCTGTTTTATAGTTATGGAGAAGATCAATAAAAATCTTAATCTAAGGGTTGTTAAAAATTATAACTGCTTTATAGCTATGTAAAGTGAGGAATCCATACCTATAAGGCAGTTAAGAACCTTTAACCGCCATTTAGTACTGTGCTGTTGAGAGAATTTTCCTAGATTTTCCTAGATTAGAAGGAAAATAAGAAGCTTAATTACCCTGATATTAATTATTTCACAAAAACAACTTTATTAATATTAAAGTACAAAAAAATATCTATCTTTTGACATATGACAACATTAACAATTGTTTATAGAAAATCACCAGCATCGATTTCAAAATAATCCCGCGTTTTTTAGCTCTAACTCAAAAACTGTTTTTGTCATTTAGCCGCCTTTTAGTCTGAGGACGGCAGAGTAGTATAGTCGTTATTGACAGGATGGACGAGCAGTCCTACTATTAATTGCAGGGTTTCCTATGTGTGAGTTCAGGCTGTTACCAGCTGCTAGTGATTTGAGAAATCTTGTTTCAGAAACTAATACACGCCCGAGGACGGTCGTATGTCAGTCTGGCCGTGTAGGCGCTTTGACAAATTCGACGTTAAGAGTGACAAGTGGATGTCAATGTCACTCTAGCGAAGCGTCGTGTCGATGGTAGCGGGGCGGCCATGATGGATGGCACTTTGATCCTGGACGCCGCCAGCGCACCACCTCTGCGACGAATCGCTGTGCATCCACTCGATCCAAATATATTTCGTGATAATTATAATTAAACATTGTACTAAGAATCATTGCCTACTCGATCGTTATAGTATTTCGTGAAATTAATTAGTGATACATTTTAATTAACCGGAAATATTATATGTATGATTTATTCGCTATTCTATTAATCCGTGACAAATATGGAAGAAGACCTTCCTGCTCTTAGAAATAAAAAACATGAGAGGTGTCAAGGGACACCCGGATGGAACGAATTTCCTTTCAATTTAAGTATTGTATTGTTGTATAGCGCCTGTTCAGACTTAAGATATTTAGTTTGGTTAGTTGCGAATAGATGACGTTAGTAAATTAATTCTGAATCACGCTATCAACTTATATTTGTAACATACGTTAGTTCAAGGAAACCATTAATTTTTTTGAATTCGCTCTGGATACTTAGTTTCATTTACCTTATATAGTTACGCAGTTTGTACAGCGCCATCTCTGTATCAGCGCTGTGTCAGCGCCATGAGTTTTACATAGATGGCGCTGTACTGTACAACTTTCTGAATCACGCTAGCTAGCTCTGTAAAACTTACTGAATCACTTCAAAAAAAGTGTCGTCATTCGTAAAATCTAAAAGTGTCGTAATTTTCCGTCTAGCCCCCTTTCACAACGCGCGATAAGGAACTTCGTTCCAAAAACCCCTCGACATACCCCCTCGACATAGCTAAGACGTAAGACGTCGCTTGGCGGACGACACTGAAGCGAGAAACAAGACATCACACACTCAACGAATTATTCTACCGTAGAACCTTCAAGAAATCTTAAAAGAGGGATAAAAAATTGGTAAACACCATCGCTTGGCAGATTTTTAATCCACGCTGTCTTCATACGTTTGGAGTGAGAGGTTACTTGTTTGCAATTTAATTTTCCCATTTATCTCCAAAGCGTGTTTGACTGATTACAATACGAGTTTCTGTAAAGGGTTGGCCTTTGTCGTCTCTTACAATACCGTAGTATGCCGGCATGGGATTGGGGCTACGTGATAAAAAAACACATGTTGTTAACAAAGAACTGTATTTGTATTGTGACGCTTCATCTGTTGCTGACATTAAACGACACGTCTCGACTTCATTTTGTATTTCAACCAAATTGAATCAATCGAAAATCGTTCTTTTTGCGTTTTGTCCCGTTTGCCGTACTTCAAAGGAAGAGAAACAATTTGGTTGAAAGTGTTGTATAAGCAGAAGGTTCATCTAGGCTCGTCGTCGGGGTGGCGGCGCGTGGTGTGGTCGGGGGAAGCGGAGAGCAGCACGCCGGCGCGCAGCAGCAGCTCCACGAAGGGGCGGCGCCGCGCGCGCTGCTGGTGCTGCTGCTGCTGGTACAGCGCCGACCGCACTCCTGCACACACACACATGCAGACATACAGAATTACCATTTGTATGATAAGCGGTGACAACACAGCAGTTCGGAAGATAGTTTTCTGATCAAATAGGGTCTGAGTACGGTATCCACAATAAAATAGTTGACTCGTGTCTACCTGCGACCAATGAACGAACATCAAAGGTCAGCAGCTGCACACCTGTTGCAAATTTTCTCGCTCCTGGCGCGCCGTGGTCTTACCATCAAGTAAGATTAAGTCTCTCTTTTATATGAAGCACTAATCTTATTTCGGTTTAAAGAACTTTATTTCCCATAAGATTTTTACATCACTTAAAATGAGAAACTTAAATACTAAACTAAGTTACGGTTTGTGTCCGGCATGCATTCTTGTGTGCGTGCGTGCCTGCGTGCGTGCGTGTGTGTGTGTGTGTGTGTGTGTGTGTGTGTGTGTGTGTGTGTTTGTGTGTGTTGAACCAAGAATATCTCGAATGAAATCTAAAAGTATTGTTCGCCATTGTGTAGCGCCTGATACACGCACATAGCACAGTGACCGGACCACACTTGCGCTGCGCACTGCTCCTTGAGGTGTGAACTTCTCTAACCTGATTTTATGATGCCTTTTTTCTAAATCGTAAAATTAAAAATTTGTAGGTAGTAGGTAGGTAGGTACATATTCATAATAACCAGCTAGAACAGTAAAAAATACAAATGAACTAAATTCAAAATATTTAGCGCTACCGCCTGGCCACGTGACATTCGCCGTAATAGTTAAAGCACATCAAAAACATAAATGTGAAATTAGAGCCATGTCCAAAAAAAATAATTGAGATCTAAATGGGTGCCAAGTTCTGTGTAGATAAGCCTAAAATTTTAGTTACAAAAACATGTAATTTAAGCTCTACATTTGACTTGGTACTAACCAAGATACACTAGTATAAATTAATGTACTATTCATTATCTAAATAGATAATAATTTTACCAATCATAGTCAACACTTAACAAAATAATATTATTATAATAAATATTTCGATCAATATCAAATTGGTTATCCTTATTAGAGTGGTTATCCTTATACGCACATTATGTGCGTATTACAAGTTAATTATCACTTGCTTCGGTGAAGGAAAACATCGTGAGGAAACCTGCACACCTGAGAGTTCTCCATAATGTTCTCAAAAGTGTGTGTGCCAATCCGCACTTGGCCAGCGTGGTAGACTATGGCCTATACCCCTCACATTGTGAGAGGAGACCCCGAGCCCAGCAGTGGGACAATTAAGGGTTGTTGCTTTGCTTTTGCTTTGCTTTATTAGAGTGAGTGAATGTCTGTCGGCCACAGTGGAAGGTGAGAGGACAGAATAATTAGCCTCGTACATACAGTTCAAAAATACTAACAATATAATATAAAATACATACAGTTTAAAAATTATTATCTATTACTTCCGTGTACCTTAATTTATGTTCGTAAAAAATAACTTGCTTAATGTACGAACTACTACACATATTATAATAATATACGTGTACCTAGATACTTGTTAAATTCGGTAAAAAGCAATGTTTTTGTAATAATCTAACATTTTAACAAAAAATTAACCGACTTCAAACGAAGTACATTGTATTTTTGACATGGATGCCATTGTCAAATCTCGTTCAAATTTATGTGGAATCACACGACAAGCACCAGCTTTCGATTAAAAAAAAAATCATCAAAATCGGTTCACCCAGTCCAAAGTTCTGAGGTATCAAACATAAAAAATACAGTCGAATTGAGAACCTCCTCCTTTTTTTGAAGTCGGTTAAAAAGCAAAAAGGATTTTTCATGAGCCTGCTACCGAAGCTGTTACTTTAACTAATTTGCTCACTCCATCTGAACCGGACTGTTCGATATGGACATTAGAATATGCTCCCGGTTCCCCGGTTGAGGCGCGAGCCGGCCGCGCCGCGCTCTGGGGCCATCGGGGGCGTGAAGTCTGTGTGCGAACCAACCCCCGATGGTGAGGGTCCCACCACTTCCACCACTCCCACCGCGGTCCCACACACCATGTCACTGCTCTCGGAACAAACAATTCACATTTATCTGTAGCGTATGATAGTCGGATGAGACATAATAAGTAGGTTGTGTGATGTTTGTGCAGGTAGCAACCGGCCACGTGATCCCTGGCGCTGCACGAGGCTGGCTAGAGGCGAGCTGGGGGCTAGCGATGTCCGAACGGATAAATCTGATGTTAAAACCAAATTATTTTAAGATACTTAATTTTAAATCAACTTCAAATAAATAAATAGAGTAAAAAAATAAAAACTCTATAGCCAACCTGGTAGTGGCAGTCGACATATGGGGGATTTTGGGACGAGATATCGTAATTTAATATGCATATAAAATTTTATATAAGCATGTTCGTTAAGGAGTTTCCTCGCTTCGAGCCAATTCTAAAAGGATTATCAGGTCAAGCTTATCATAAAAATACATGTTCATTGGAAAGTAGTTCTAATCCAGCTTGTAAGACGTAGTTTGACCGAAACAGGAAACAAGCTGCAAGGCACACGGCGCTAGTTCTGATAATAAAAGCTTGTAAACAGAAGGCGGTTCTCAATCCGATTACTTACGTCCGTCATAAATTATCAACTGAATGGTAAAATTATATTTTTATTTGAAAGGATAAATAGAGACAATAAGAAAAGTGTTATTGGACATATTCTTATATAAATGTAGTTTATTAGTTTAAGTTAAATGAATATTACTTATTAGTCTTGTAGGCTAGATTGTAATATAAGCGGGGACAAATATGTGTCCTACAAAAGGAAAAAAAAAATTTGAAAGGATGTACTTTCAATGTACAGATTCATCGATTATTTTTCAAGATCCAGTTGTGTTCGTCAAAACGTGGAGAATTGAGAAAATTTGAAAAGTCGTCAAATAATAATATGAAGATTTTGATGTTTTCCGAATGAGAGAGGGATAGCGGAGTCTCCCGCAACGAACCCCCTCGTAGTACGGTGCCCACTGGCCAGCCGGACAAAGCTTCATCAAAGTGGAGAAGAAGAAGAAGAGGAAGCCTCTTTGTCGTAACCAATGCGGTACTGCAGCGACAGGACACAATCATCTCCTGCGTCCCGCCGTTCCAGTGACCTACATTTACGTCTCCCGTCTCCATTACACCACGAAGGTCTCCGATGTCGTGGAGTATTTGGAGAAGAAGACAAAGTGCCGGGCGCTGGTTGAGAAGTTGGAATCGCGCAACGCAGTCAACTTTAACTCGTTTGTTGTGCGTGTTCCAACCGAACTCCTGTCGGATTTCCTGAAGGAGGAGCTGTGGCCAAAGGGGGTCGTCTTCCGAAAGTTCCGTGGACGACGACGACCACCGGGAGTCACCGGAAGCGCGTCTCACTTCGCGAATAAGTGAATTAGTTTTTAAGGCTATATTTTTGTATGTATGTTAGTCTGTAAGGTATTTATGTTATGGGCCTCGATGCCTGAAATAAAGATTTATTATTATTATTATTATTATTAAGTCGTTTTTTAAATTTATTTATATTAATTATACTATTTTCCAATTCTGTGAAAAAGATTTTTTTCAGCAACGAAATCTTTTCAAACGAGTGATAATGGACAGAGATCTACTGATATATATTATCGGCGCGCACTAATCGAACCCCGATAAACTGTAAAGTGGATTTTGATGTATATTGTATCACGGAGCGGAGATGTGCACGACCCTTTATAATTGTATTCTGGACAGTTACTGCCCGCGCTGCACTCCGGGGACATTTGAATTCAATATTCTCATCTTTAAAATAAAATAATTATAATGCACAATGACTTATCTACGAGTTACGAGTATTGCGCACATCGCTGCAATTAATAAATGCAGTGTTCATGAACGTTGTTCGATGATGATGATTTCGATGATGTCAGTGGCTGTACTGGTCGCTGCACACATCATGCAACATTCGCTGCCCCAATCCCATGTCGTCATACCAGGGTGTCGTAAGAGGTGGCAGAAGCCGGCCCGCTCGGTAGCCTGGCTGAGGGGCTAGCTACCTCACGCTAGCGCATCAGTGACGTCTTCAGTATTACAATACTTAAATTCATGGGCGATGGTAGCGCTCGTATCCTAAGTTTTCGACGAAGTAGTCGGATGGGGGAACGCTAGTGGCAATTTCTCGAACGCTTCCGAACTTCGGAGGGCACGTAATGGTGTCGGTTGTTATCGTAATAGTCGTTAACAGTCGTTAAGCCATGACGGTGAGCTTTGGAGTTTGGGTGGCATGAACACTTCCGACACTTGGGTTGGCCACTAACCCCTCCACCAGTTCATACCGCAGTCGTGGAGCAGCGTGGTGGTATATACTCTAGGCCCATCAACAGAAGAGATCCGTGCTCAGGGACCGTTAATGTGTTGTAGCGATGGATGACGGTGTGTGTTGTGGTGGTAGTGGCTCACTGGTGGCGGTCCGCAGGCTGGCGGTGGCGGTCTGCGGGCCCAGCTCGTACAGCAGCTGGAAGTCGGCGTGGTTCCCGAGCCGGAACCCGAACCCCACGCGGTGGTCGCGCCCTGCCGACACACGGACACACACCACTACACTCACACTACACTCACACTACACTACCGGCCGGACACGACCTAAAACATTATGGACTAATAGTTCTAATAATTTGAATATTTAATTTTATAATATACTAGGAAATCGCCCTTGCTTCGCTTCGGGAAAAATAGTAAAAAAAATATTTATAATATAGCCTATGTCACCCGGGGATAGTGTAGCTTCCTAACAGTAAAAGAATTTTTCAAATCGGTTCGGTAGTTTCGGAGCCTATTCAATGCAAACAAACAAGCAAATCTTTCCTCCTTATAATATTATAGTGTAGATTATTGTCATTATGTATATTGCGTTAAGTTTTGTAGCAATAAAAATAACTAGCAAAATGTATTTTTTTGTTACCGTTTTCCAAAAAGTTGCCATATTTATGTATGTAGAGAACATTTTGTGAAATAACAAAAACTATTCAGCTCGGAAATTGTAACATTTTGTGTAGTGTCCATACTGACAGGTGCAGCGATGTCTGCAATACAACACACTAGTGATAGACGATCAATCCAAAAAAAAAACAATCGACTGAATCGAGAATTGCGCCACTGCGCATTCGATTATAGATTTAGTAATTCCTCGCGATGATTATTCGAATAACAATCGACAAACCACTAACTACTAACCTATATTTACTATAGATTCAGCGCACGGATGAATAAAGTCATCTGCAGTCAGAGTTGCCAATGCTGTCTAAAATTTTGCATTGGGAAGTCTGACTACCGATGACCTTTTTGTCATCCCGTTGGACACGGCCCTCGATGACAATCGAGTATCATCAATTGTTATCGACTAAACTGAACAATCGACTAATTCGATTAACGTAATAAATAATAATCGCCCACCGCTACAACACACTGTAATATTCCCATACAAAAGACGTCAACGAGCTCACTCTGGCGCGCGGCGTGTGTTCACACTGTGGCGCGCGCGTTCAGTTTAACTGTAATACTAATCACTACTATTGTAGTTATTACATACACTAACATAACACTGAAACAATAAAAAATACTTAATCTTAAATTAAAATTTAAAAAACCCCCGACAGTTTCATTTATACTAAACATAGCTAAGAACACTCTCGATTAAGTCACCTTTCAAACAAAAAAACTAGATAAAAATCGGTTCTCAGATAAAATTCGGCACAGACACATGCAGATACACACAGCCACGTCAAACTTATAACACCCCTCGTTCTTGTCGCGGGTTACAACTTACAGCTGAATGATATTGAGTGGTAATAATGATGTGGAGGTGACGTTACCGATGACGATCCGCGGCGAGAAGCCGTAGATGGCGGCGAAGGCGGTGCCCACGTCCTCCGGGACCACCACTAGCCCCCCAGGCAGCCCCCCGGCCAGCCCCCCGCCTGCACACACACAACGTACACATACTTTACGTTTCAACGGGATAAATTTAATCATAATCTTAATTTAAAGCTCTCGTGACATTGACACCATCGAAACAACAATTAAGTGAAATGGCCTTTTATTTAAGACAGAAAGAAAAAAACTGCTAGCCGATAAATCAAACTGAAATATTATTTTACATCCAACGAACATGAAAATAGTACATTGATTAAAGTTATTTACAACTCATAATACAATCACCCAAACTTGTGATAAATGTTTGTGGCATATAATTGAAATCGATGAGATCGAACCCGAGACTGGGAGTGCACCGCGAGAGGTCGTGTATGTCGGTCAGTGGAGGCGACATCGCCCGGCGTTACGTAACACGCGCCGCCGCCGCCACCTTGACACGGTGCGCTGCGCCCGTGTGCGTGCGCGCGTGTCACGGCAGGGAGCGCGCACACACACACACACACACACACACACACACACACACACACACACACACACACACACACACACGCTGTTGTTTTTATGACAACACGACATTGGGCGCAGTGGATGTGTTAATCGTGAAGCGATTACAGAAACTGACCAACATCCTGCAGTCGGTCAACTTGAGTCGGAATTCCGCGTGCTAATATTCAAAGTTATGAAAGTATCCCCCAGGGAGAACTTCTCCATGATGTTGTCTATGGTGAATGGTGGTGCAGGCGGCGGGGTGGAGGGGTGGAGGGGTGGAGGGGTCGAGGCTGTTGTGTTGCTGTGCGAATTACTTCAATAATGTACTTGGGGTCTGTAGAAGTGCAGGAAATTATTATAACATGCAGTGCATCCTCATTCTCCCATTGTCTTCAGTTCCGAGCGGAGCGGCCGGTGCTCGGAACTCCTGCCTCGTCCTGCCGCACCGACCAACATATTGTCCGCTCTTCCTGTCCTTCGTGGTAAATGATATGGGCATTTCCTAACAATTATTTACTTACATTGTAACACCAGAATCGCGCAAAGGAAAGCCGCCCTTATCATCATGTTGTCATCCCACTCGGTGCCGGGGAGTCGGGTGTGGGTGTTGCTGCTGTCCGGGTGGCGACGGAGGCTGTCGCGCGAGGAATGTGACGGGGAACAATGTGTCGTGGCGCCGGAAGGTCCTGTCCATTGTCCCCCCAGCCGGCCGCCGGAGCCTTCCCACGGCTGCCGGCTGAGTCATGGCGTGTCGCATGATCGACAGCTCAACACAATGTTCGTGTTTCACTTGTGAATTTGATTACACTACATCCACACTCAACAAGCACCTCGTAGCACGCGACGCGACGCGGGTCGCGGCATCAGCGCTGTGACAGGTGATGCGAACCTGTGACGCACTGGACGCCATAACCTCACTGTTGTGTGGCGGGAGCAGAGCGTGGCACCGGGGGCAGGGGGCAGGGGGCAGAGGGCAGAGGGCAGGGGGCAGGGGGCAGGGGGCAGGGGGCTAGGGGTTGCCCAGTCGGTGAGGACTCGATGATGGATGCTTGAACCGTTTCACGTTAAATATGAAATCAGGTGTATAGTACTAGTGATTTAGCGAAAGTTCGATTTGTATCCTACCTAGTAAAGATGCGCCGAATAAGAGTTTACTGAATACGAATATTCGTTTACCTAGGTAAAAAAAGGTGTGTGTACGATTCACACACGATAGAAGTGAAACTAAACAAGATATAAAAAAAATGAAAATGTGTGCAATTCACACGTGGTAGTAGTGAAACTTTCCAAAATTTTGGTTTCAAGATAATGATATGAAAAAGCAATAAATCGAATCTTAAAGCAATAAATCGAAGCGCCATCTATGAATACAAAATACAACTTAGCACTTTTTAAAAATCTATCTAGCAATAAAACGAATGTTCTATCTTATTCCTCGCGCCATCTATGAATACAACTTAGCATTTTTACTGTCTGTATAATCGGCTGGTCGATCGACAGAATGAAAGAATGAAATTCTTATTTTTTGTTGATAAATTTTTTGAAAATATTTAAAAGAGCATTTGAAAGTATTTAAAAACAGTATAAAAATAAAACTAAAAAAAAATAAAACTAAAAAAAAAGAAATATTGTGAGACGCGAACCTGCGCATCAGGTATTGTGTATCTACGTCCTGACCATTGAGCTACGGAGAAGTTAGATTCAACGACGAAATTAGCAGTTATATTATATGCATGCTTGCCGAGTATATTTCTGTCTCATTCTTTCCTACACATTTTTGTATTTGTGTCTCTTACCTGTCGTTTTTTCCGTTGCATCCGGTTTGGAATCACAACGATTCTAAAGAAGTTTCACTTCAAAAACCTAGACATAAGATCTACTTTCCTCTCTTTTATTAATCTCCGAAGGTAAAGAGGGGGCTGGTGTTATATGTTTGACGTGTGTGCTTGTGTGTCAGAGTGTGTGTCTGTCAGATCTCTTCTTGTTAAGCCGAGGAGATCTATTATAAAATAAGCTCCTTCGCATGGCTCAGGTAGGTAGTGCTAGAACTGCTAGAGAGGGTTGCGGAAGCGTGTGTGCGATTCTGATTCTCAAGTCACCCGAACAATACTGTCGACTCGATGGGCCCTACGAAGAAAGGAGGTGTTCAGGAAATTTTTGCTTTAGTCTTTAATGTTACGAGTAAAGCTTTTTACATTCTTGATTTTAACTAACTTTTATACATGCTATCGGACCTGTCAGTCTCATGTCATAAGGACACCTATGATAACAAAAAAATATAACTGTTAAAATCGGTCGTTTATCTCATGGTTACTACAAAGCAGAATATCAATGATTGAGGTCAAATATGAAGAAGTTGGACGCAACTTGTAAATATGACGCGGCGGTGTCGCGGTGTGTGCGGCCCACTGCGGCCCGCTGCGCCCCGCCGGGCTTTCTACACGAGTGGCGTTCGCGCTAGTTGGAATATGTCCACCACTCTTCGTTTCACTAAATATGAAAGTGGTGGACGGACGCGTCAAGAAGAGGTACAACGGCACCGCGTGCGCTAAGTTAAACGGGCCTTATTGCGGTCGAACATGATTCCATTTTAAACGGAGGTGCAAGGGAGCATGCGCCGTCGGAACATTCACAAGACGGCGGTGAATGGGAAACCCACACATACGTAACACTCGCGTAAGAGTCGGACGCGAGCAACATTGGACCGTCCGGCCCCGGCAGCTGGGTTCATATTCGAGTGGGATCACTTCGACGTGCACCTCCACACCATTTTGGATTTGGAACACATGCAAGGTTCCCGCGCCGCGCCGGTAGCAGCGTAAGGATCTGAATCATCGCGATGGAATGTGGACCTAATGATGCCTACATTACGGTAAATAGTTAATCGACACAAATGTGACATAGATCGTTCCGCCAGTGAAAGTGGTGGTCGCGGTGCCATATTATTACGTTCGGGATCAGTTTGGCGGCAAACCCGCGGCGGTGACAGTTTGATTTTTTAATTCCTCCATTTGACACGATAGCGACGTACGTCCGCGCGGCGTTCAATTAAAATACCATGTTTTTGTGTAAATATCGTTAATCCCAAGTTAATCTCGAGTGTTACGCAACTTTTGTGTGTAAATATGGAAGTATTGTTAGTTTTTCCGTTCCTGCTTTCATTGGGTGAGTAACGAGAGACGTTCGGTTGTGTAACCACATATTAATTTGTTAGAAATTTTGATATTTTCTGACCCACACATACACCCAGCACGACATCGTTTATAAATTGGACGGTATGAAGCAAACTTGAATCAAACTTTGTTTTTATTTCTATAGTCATTAACTATTCAACTTGGATCCCTGTCCTAGGCTACGATCGGCTCATTATTAATGGTAATAATTTAATAATACTTATCATTAAATGACATTATTTTTAAGAATATAGGTATTTTGTGTACAGTTAGGTACATACATACAATGACATACGAATCCAATATACATTATAGAGGTGCAAGCGCTGTACAGATAGCTCTATAGGTAAACTAATTACAAAAGTAGCGCTAAGTCGACTCCCGGTTCAAAACAGTGGAGTATGCAAAATTATTAGAAATAACAAAGTACCTAGCTCAGAGAAAATAGTAAGTATATTGGCTGTAGCCAAATGCCACTGTTTGCTCCTGTGTGCTGCGTGAGTGTGTGTGTGTATGCGTGTCACTAAAATTGTGAAGGCCGTTTTTGCTTTCCAAGTACCTAACTAAGTGTAATTATTTTAATGATTATAATAGTTGAAATGAAATGAAATGAAATAATCTTTATTCATGTAGGTATCACTGATACTCTTATGCACGTCATTTTTTTAATCTACCAGCTTTTCGGAAAGGTGCTTTGTCATGGAGGAGAAGAAAAGCCGTAAATAAACTCCTCAGCACATCTTTTAAAAATAAAACTTATATCTATTACAAAAATAGGTATTCTTTAACCTGTGCAGAACTGGTTGCCTAGCTAGTCATTTCCAAGCATCCTTGTCATTCAAATATTCATTTATGCTATAGTAGCCCTTGCCTAAGAGCTGAGCCTTTACACGTTTCTTAAAAGATTGCACCGGTAAGTCATGTATTTGTTTTGGGACTTTATTATAAAATTTTATACCTAGTCCCATAAAAGAACTCTTTAATAAATCTTAGCACTCGCTTAGCGCGACTTCAGCCGAGTCGGATTAGCCGGCGAACATTGTTGCTGCCAAATAGGTACAATTACAATAATAGGAACAACGACGAAGAAGGACATTCGATGCGACAACGCTATAAATGGGGCATTCCACCTCACTCCCCAGAAGTAGCAATACCATCTGATATCTTTTGGAACGAAGTTCCTTATCGCGCGTTGTGAAAGGGGGCTAGACGGAAAATACAACACTTTTTGATACTTACGAATGACGACAATTTTTGAAGTGATTCAGAGAGTTTTACAGAGATGGCGCTACTAGCGTGATTCAGAAAGTTTTACAAAGATGGCGCTGTACAACTTTCTGAATCACGCTGGTAGCGTGATTCAACAATACTTAAATCGAAAGGAACTTCGTTCCATCCGGGTGTCCTTGACACCTCTCATGTTTTTTTTTCACGGAAGTAACCGGCAAATCACCGATGCGTTGCCGGCCAAGAAAGAAAGAAAAAGAGAGAACAACAAAAAAAGAACTAATTCGAAGTTAAAGTTTTAGGATGATGACTTGATAAGTGACGTCGACGCGGTCCACGAGAGCGCGTGGTGTAATACATCCTAGATAATTCATAAGTTTAGTAAGTTTAGTGTGTAAAGGTAAACAGTGTAGTTGCATCAGCCGGCCCGCAGCGCCCCCTGGCGGGATGGCGGGAGGTTGCTACATCAACATTGTGTAATGAATATTTAAATATCCTGGTATTAAAACGGACTCTATCGATTTGCTATGTTGTGTAGTTTCATAAAATTAAGAAACTTTTTGATTGTTATAAAAAAAGCAATGTCTGTACCAACGTTTAAAGATTTTCTTTGTTCTCACACGCCTCCATAATATGGAGAGGAGGTTAGACGAGAAGTGTTCAGTATCACGTTCTGGACTGTTTCCGAGTAGTCCTCTCACCTCGACAGGCTCACGGCGCTGCAGCGGCCGGACACGTGAAGCCGACTCGCCAATTATCTCATACATTAAGTAAAAATGTCGTAATTAGTGCGTCGTAGCCGCAGCGAGCACCTCGAGCGAGGTCCATCCGCCACCCGGTGCGCGCCGCCAGTACATATAGTGAATGTCGGGCAGCCTTCAGGTTCAGGTGATTGTTAATGTGGACCTTCGACGTCACCAGCTGCCCCGCCTGCCCCGCCTGCCCCCCCGATGCAGACCATGTGCTACCTGACATGTGTCACGTGGCGGTATACGAGGATTATGGACTAGCCCCGATGGACACACGCAATGATCACAGTGCAAAAAACAACGCGTATTTTCCGTCGCTTTGTACCACAGTATTATGTAGTGGAGTGATAACTGCAGAGAGGGAGATAGAATAGAATAGAGATAGTGATGGTGTGACTGAGATCCGGTTCCCCGCGTGTTGCAGGGAGCTGCTCCGTGGTGATCCCGGAGGAGCTGCCGTCGCTGCTCTCCGTCGCCTACTCCAACATTCCGCCGATTAAGAAAGGTACAAATTAACTAACCTCAATTATAATATATCCTATTAATAATAAAAAATATGAGAAAGTTTTTATAGAAATAGCCGGCAAACGAGCTGACAATCCACCTGATGGTAAGTGGCTATCGGCACCCATGGACATCAGCAACATCAAAGGCATCACTGATGCGTTGCCGGCCAAGAAAGAAAGAAGAAAAAGAAAGAAAGAACTGGCTCTCAAGCCCCCAGCCGGAACACAACGAGTCGTTTGGCGGTTGACTCATGCTCGAGGGTGGTAGCTATCCAGGCGAACCCCGTGGAGAAATAATAATAGTAATATTGGTATTAATTAACAATTAAAATCAATACTACTAATATAATCCCTCCGAGGGCCTTACCGCCAGCGGGCCGGATTTAGTCGCCTTTTACGACACCCTTCCAGCGTGGGATTAGGGTTAGTATTCTAGGCCGCCCCAATACGGCTAAAGTTTGTGAAGATGTTTGGATGTTTGTTTGTATGTTTGTTGCTCAACAATTACTTAACCGATTTGGTAGTAATTTGGAATGGATATAGCCTATATCCTGTTTTAAGACATATGCTACTTTTTATTACGGATAAGTTCAGGGTTACCGCGGAATTTTTAAAAATCAATCTCTACCGCGGGCAAAAGCTAGTATTTTATATATTACACATAAATCTCGCAGACAGGTATTTGGCTGTTGACCTCACTTTATTGAATTGGGTTCATAAAGGGGCTATATATTATGAGTCCGAAAAGCCCTTGCATATGATTAACGCTGCTGACCATATAGAACGATCCCTTCATCTTCTGAAGGCCGTTGAGCGCTGCGCCACACAGTTGTCATCGCTATCTAGTCTGTAGGTACCTAGTTCTGCGGGAAACCAAATCCCAGACGACTAGCTCCGAAACATAAGGTAGCGCCATCTGTTATCAATGCGCGTCAACATGCTCTCCACCGTGTTGCAGGCACGGACTCCCGCGTGGGCTTCGGCTTCGCGTTCGGCAACCACGCCGACTTCCAGGTCACCTTCGAGCTGGGCCCGCAGACCAACACCCTGAACCTCAGTGAGTCTCACAATCTTTTTCCGTCTTTATGCATTAGCGAAACGAACTTTCTAAGTACATATATCTGCAATTCATGTTACAATATGTAAAATCAACATGATCATTTTCTAATGACTAAATTATAATAACTAGATGTCTGTGCTCCTACACTGCGGCAGTGCTGAAAGGATGGGTAGTGAAACATGATCTGAGCACGTTTTATCCGCTCGTTGACAACCGGGACGCAACCGGGACGCAACCGGGACGCGGCGAACGATAACATGCCGCGCTACATGCATGCGCGACACGAAACAACGAGCGGTCATACTCTGGGCGCACACGCTGCTCTCCACTAGTTTTCACTAGACCAAAATCGTCACACAAAAAAATACACCTAAATGCTTCGATTGAGTTTATATTATTATTACGTATCGCACACATTTGTTATTATTACATACATTTTTGAATGTAGATACGTGTTGGTTTAGAATCATCACTTTTCAATACTTTACTTTTATGCTTTGCTTAATATTAATTTAAAAATTCCAGCTGGGCAGAGTTTCCCCACCAACACCAAGCGACAGGCGCCTCCCCCTCCCCCTCCGCCCGCCAAAATAAACAAAAACAGAGAAAAGGTAAGAACAAATACACTGTGGTAGTACTCGTAGTTTGTCGATGGTCACGTGGGGAGTGTGGACCTGCTGCTGCTCAGCGCGGCGACCACTAGATTACGGCCGCTGCACTCGTCCACCGCACACATCCATCGAGACGCCTGCCACGCTCCACGAAACTTACTGCAATTGCAATCGAAACCTTTCGATATACTAGCTCTCCTTTATATCGATCCCAGTCTGTCCCCTTTGTGTGTGTGTGTGTGTGTGTCGCGGAGTGGCTCATGGTTTGTCTATTCTCTATATATCTCCTCATGATGCTCTCAAAGCTGATTGCTCTTAAAGGTATATGTATAGGAATATCACTCGCTTTCTTTTCCTCGAATGAAACTTTAGTTTTTATGCAAAACTTCAGTATTTTTTTATGCTAACGACGGGCAAACAGGCATAAAACTAACCTGGTAGTAAGTTTTCACTGCCGCCTATGGACACGTGCAGAATCAAGGGAGCTGCGAGTGCGTTGCCGGCCTTGAAGGATACGATATACACTCTTCTTAAAGAACCCCATATCATAGCGCGTAGGGAAAGCCTCGCTACGCGCGTACGCTAGCGTGATTCAGAAAGTTGTACAGCGCCATCTCTGCAAAACTTTCTGAATCACTTTAAAAGTGTCGTCACGACTTTTCGTAAGAATCAAAAAGTGTCGTAAGAATTTTTTCCGTCTAGCCCCCTTTCACAACGCGCGATAAGGAACTTCGTTCCAAAATCGGTTAAGCCGTTTCGGAGGAGTATAGTAACTAACATTTTAAAGACTTTAAAGATAGCTTCGTTTACTAGTGGATTAGTTAACGGTGGAATAACCAAATGTGTTTATAATTGCAGTTCCTGCAGTCGGACGCGGGCAAGTACCTGCAGGGCTGGGCGGAGAAGATGAAGTACTCGCCGAAGGTATCGAAGCGGCCGCCGCCGCCCCGCCCCGGTGACGTCAGCAACCTGGAGGACTCCCTGGTGGAGCTGGTGAAGAACGACAAGGGGGAGTTCGAGATCCACCAGCCGCGGCCGGGGAACATGCCGCAGCTCGTGCTCGACACCTTGAAGAGGCTGTACGGGGAGAAGAAGGAGGAGGCTAAGAATATGACGGAACAGAAGAGAAGCGAGGCGGAGATCATGAAGATCACGGAGGATCTATCGAATGTCGATCTGGATTAGGGGAATAAATCGGGTTTAGTTTAAAAAGTCATTGCGTTTCATTTATTACAATATGTTTGACATGTCGTCGATGATAAGTCGACAGCTGCTAACTTGATGTTTTTTATACAATAATCAAATTTTTATGAAAAAACTAACCGTCTTTAATAATAATAGTAATAGTCTTTGATAATAGTCTTCGACAAACAGCTGTATCAAAATCGCCATACTGTAGCTATGTATATTTGAGAAGTTCATCATAATTCATAATTCTATATTGAGTCAAACATGGTAGGTACATCGTCAAACATCACATCTTCAGATCTGGATTTTGACAAATATGAGACCATCTTAAAATGTACACCCTTTGAAAAATATAAAAAAATTGTCCAATTCAGTTCCGGGGTAACAAATTGGAAAATAAATGACAATTGAGAACCTCCTCCTTTTTTAACCGACTTCAAAAAAAGGAGGAGGTTCTCAATTCGACTGTATTTTTTTAAGTTTATTACCTCAGAACTTTGGACTGGGTGAACCGATTTGGATGATTCTTTTTTTAATGGAAAGCTGGTGCTTTTCGTGTAGTCCCACATAAATTTGAGCGAGATCTGACACTGGTATTTATGTCAAAAGTACAATTTACTTCATTTGAAATTGGTTATTTTTTTGTTAAAATGTTAGATTATTCTTCTTTCAAGTCAGCAACAAGTAGTTTCATGTCATAATACGTCATCGTGACTCTTTTTAATCTGTATATCATGTAAAGCCTACGTCCATCCAGATTAGTGTAACTACATTTGAGGAGTGTCTGTTCAAAAGTAGCTAATTACATCAGAATTAATTTTACAGAAAATGCCAAAAATGAATAATTAAAAACGCCCAATATATAGAATAATTTTGTGTTATATGTTTTACAATATATAGTTGTCTAGTCATCTTTATGAACAATTTTTTTTAATACTTTGTCTATTATTTAGAAAAAAAATTAAGAAGTTTGTAAATAGATACTGTAAATAGACTGGTTTGATAAAAAATATTTGTAAATATCTATTTTTGATGAGAAATGATAAGTTGTAATAATTATATTTTGAGAATAAAAGAAAGCAAAAAAAATCGTTCCCTTTTTTAAGCATTTAGTCAGTGACAAGGCCTACTGTTGATCTTTTTTTCATATAAACACGACTTTTTTTACCTTATGTCTGGCCTCCAAGCATTGGCAACACTTCACTAACCTCATAATAACCTGCCAAGCAGTATTTGGATACTTTTGTTCAACATCTCAATCAAATCAACGAAATAATAAAGTAAATAGACCATTATGATTAGAAACTCTACAATCGTAAAATAAAATATGTTTAAATAATGTAAATAGCAAGTTTCGAGCAAAATTGATATATTTCAATTGTGTTTTAGCCTATAAATAGCAAGTTTTAATCAAATTCATTTACGAAATAAAAAAAAAATCATGTGTCCGAGCCCGAATCGAAGAGAAAAACGAAAAGAGCTCAAAATATAAATAGCTAGTTTTGAACGGACACTTCTCATTTCAAATTGTGAAAGAATTTTTCAAACAGTTGCCGTCAGTGCCGTAGTCTCGGAGATATTTATACTAACATATGCACACTGAAGCATCTAGGTTTTGAAAAAAATTTACATTAAAATCGTAAAATTAATAAAGAGACTTCTACTTCAGGGTCGCCGAAGCATTGGCGAGCCCTCTGGTATTGCTCCTAGTCCATCGGCGAGTGGCGCGTCTGTTTTTCGGCAGTCCTTGAGGTTTTCAACAGGCAATTCTGCAATTTTTTCTTTGCTTCTGATTTAAGTTTATTTTGAGTTACCTGATCGATACAATAATCTCTATTACCATTATCGATATTCATTTTTAAGATCCAACAAACTACCTTCAGCGAAGACAATGTATATTTATCACCATGTTTGTATAGACTTTCTGCAGTGCATACACCTCGGACGGAGGACGGGAGGATTCCCCGCCGCGGCGCCGTGCGGCATGTGAATGGACATCCAATGATGATGCATATCAAGTTATGAGGCTGAGAGAATAATTAACATTTAATCCGTCAAATAAAATACTCCTAAGTCCTGCCCAATAACATTACTGGGCACTGGCTCAGCAGTGACTGTCGTCAAGCTGCCGTCCGATATCGGAGCGCCTGACTGTCTTTACCCAGTTAGGTAGCAGACGAAGTGCAACTTTGCTATAAACATTATTACACGTGAGAGACCTTTGCCTTATTATTTTTCTATCGGAAGGAGATTTTGTGCCACACTTCCTTTTAACATATCGAAGGCGTGGTCGACGATCGATGGGGAGGCACTTTTCTTCAACGTCGTCGGTCGGCCAGAGCGTACCTACTGCCGGCTTACGACTAGCGCGTGCGAAACAGGCGGTATATTGTTTTACTGTAACTAATACGTTCTCGATGTAAATTGAATATTACAGAATTTTCTTCATAAGCTTCAGAATACTGCATTTCAGAAACAGATTGAATGGCGTTCGGTGATCAATGATGCCGAGACAGCAGAGGGAAAACTTGTGTGAGATTATTTACCTGATTGAAACTCTGAGGGGGTTGAGATGATGCTCAGGCACTCAGGCAGTGCGGCACAGGCAGTGGCGGAGGTCGGCCGGCGCTCGGTGACGCTGGACTCGTTCGCAATTAATGACAAAAAGCGAGCCAGCGTAATGAAACAAGTGACTCCCAGAATTGAATTAAAACGATTCTGAGAAAAAAACGCAAATGTTGGAGTAATTTCTGGTGCAAAGGCGAAATTTTCCGGCGGCGATTAAATGGTCGGGGCCGCGCCGGGCTCCGCCTTCACCGAATAATTTTGGGCAAAAAACATATTTTGGGCGGAGCGCCGGGCGCCGCACCGCCGCCGCCCCGGCGCCCCGGCGCCCCTATCCCCGCGCGCTAGGGTCGAGGTTCCCGCGCCGCCGCGCCGTCGCGCTCGGAACTGGTCGTCCACAATTGCAAATAATTAGCTTCATTTCGTGTCTCGCGGAGGTATGTCACCGTTTTTTCTCGCGATTCCGCTAACTTTGCTCGCCGGAGCTATGTCGGCGGCGCGGATGTCAGAACTTTGGACGTTCTTATTTTCAGTAAGCTGGACTCGTCGAGCGCGGGCCGTGGGCGCGTCTTCTTGTAACTATGATCACAGTCCAGAATAGAAGTCTTGTTGTTAAACTTAAACTGTAATAACATTTAGTAAAGAAACAATTCTAAATACAAAAAAAAAATACAAAAATCTTTATTTGTCTATTAAAGTTACAGTGGTTGAGAACACTTATTAAACATATAAAACATATGTTTGTGGCAAGTGTTCCCGCTCTTCTTTAATACATCATTCTTCTAATAGACGCAAGTGTGTGTGTGTGTGTGTGTGTGTGTGTGTATGTGTGTGTGTGTGTGTGTGTGTGTGAGTGAGAGATAGTAATTTATTATAAGAGTTATATTTATTTTAGGAGATTCTCTGTGTTATTATAGCTTAGTGATAATAGCCAATTTAACAAAATCTTTTTACATCTATATAATTTTAAGTTGTAGATCGTAAGTTTTTCATTTAATTCAGTTTTTCGTTTAATTTAGTTTTTCATTTTAATTCTCACACACTACTTTGCCACTGGAACAATTGTGGCGTGGTTAATACCACGCCTCTTCTCTTATATAATTGTAAGAGACCTATACGCCATATCGCCTGGTCCTTCGAGCCGGATCCGCCACAGTAATTCACTCACTGGAAGTGTTTTAATTGGAATTATAAAGCGTCATTTTTCATTTAAAGTTGTAATTGTATACGTAATTGGGCCATTTAGGTGAAATCGTCCAGCCATTTATTTCATAACAAGTTAAATGTTATGATTTAGATTTTGGCATCTCAACTTAATCTACTTAACAATAACTGAATATTCCCAGAACATTTGCCAAAAATATTATTATACGTATAATATCTTCAGCGTTAGCATTTCAAACATTTTAAAATAAGTAGTACAATTTTCGTCAAATACTTTATAAGATATTATGAGAAAGATTAAAAGAATCAGTAATTACTTTCAGGATATCTAACTGTTTCCATAAAGTTTCCATCTTCCAAAGGATAGGCAATAGAGTAAATATTCAATCCCGCCAAAAACAAAAATGTAAAAAGGAGAGCCAAGTTCAATACAAAAATTATGCTTGGCTGTGGGCTTCGCCGCAAAAAGAATGGAGATCTAAATGAGTGCCAAGTTCTATGCAAAATCTAAATATGTATTTAAAGGAACAAAATAACATTATCAACAAGTATTAAACTCTATTTCTTTGCTTTATTGGATACATATAACAATTGCTGTTATTTAAGAAAGTGAGATCTTAAAGTAGGTTAGATTTGACTTGGCCAGTTTTTATCAGACTGACTTTTATGACTGATGTAATTACACTCGGCGCTGGCTAGCCAGTTCCTTTGCTTGAACTTGGCTTGACACGCTACCGCGTGTCTAGATTTTGTTTCTTTGAATTAGTTCTACAGATGTAAGCAAATTGCTGCTATTTCCAAATCCACGCGAGCGCAGTCAGAAAAAGACCAAATACTTGAGTATCTTTTTTTCCTTTATTTGTCAACCAATTTTTTGATTTGGAAGCTTAGTGTTGTCAATAAAAAAAAACATTCAATGAGAGGCGTCAAGGGACACCCGGATGGAACGAAGTTCCTTTCGATTAAGTATTGTTTTGTTGTACAGCGCCATCTCTGTAAAAATTAATCACGCTAGCGTGATTCATAAAGTTGTACAGTACAGCGCCATCTCTGTAAAACTCACTGAATCACTTCAAAAAAAGTGTCGTCATTCGTAAAATCAAAAAGTGTCGTAATTTTCCGTCTAGCCCCCTTTCACAACGCGCGATAAGGAACTTCGTTCCAATAAAAACATGAGAGGTGTCAAGGGACACCCGGATGGAACGAATTTCCTTTCGATTTAAGTATTGTATTGTTGTACAGCGCCTGTTCAGACTTAAGATATTTAGTTTGGTTAGTTGCGGATAAATGGCGTTAGTAAATTAATTCTGAATCACGCTATCAACTTATACTTGTAAGTTGTAACATACGTAAGTTCAAGGAAACTATTAATTTTTTTGAATTCGCTCTGGATACTCAGTTTCATTTACCTTATATAGTTACGCAGTTTGTACAGCGCCATCTCTGTAAAACTTACTGAATCACTTCAAAAAAACTGTCGTCATTTGTAAAATCAAAAAGTGTCGAAATTTTCCGTCTAGCCCCCTTTCACAACGCGCGATAAGGAACTTCGTTCCAAAAATTTGAAAAGTGTTCGAAAATTTCAAGCGCGTCCGCGTGACAACATTACGAGTATAGTGGAATAATCAATGTATTCACATAATTTTGTTCCTAGAAGGTTCCCGTGTCGTCCTCACAGCACATGACAGTGCGCTCGATATGCCCGCTCCGAAGCAATGCGGTGTCACCGCGCTCACCGTCAGCATTATGACGTGGTGTAACGGGACGGCGCGCGGGGCGGGGGGAGCGGGGGGCCGGGGGGCGCAGGGGGGCGGGGGGATACTTGCGAGGTTTTTACACAGCCAGCTCTCGGACGAGCGCCCGCGTAGCCTTTAACAGCTGAATTTGCGAATTTTCGGTCGACGATATCTGGCTCCTTGCATACGATTTTGGTCACTTTTTCGAAACGAGATGTAATGTTTCGAAACGGGGTGCGGGGTGCGGGGTGCGGGGTGCGGGGCCGCGGTAGTTCCCGTTAATATCTCGCTAATGTACGTTATACAAATTGCAATTTCCAGATGCTTCCATTTATTTTTGTATTCATTCTTCTCGTCGACTCGGTCCATTCTATAATTATTGGGATATTAATGAAAAAATGAAGTTCCGCAGTCGCAGGCCGACAGACCGACAGACGGACGGTAATAAATGACGTGATTTTGACTTTAATTAATGTATTAAGGGGAGGTCTCCATAATTTTCATAATTTCACGTGCATGATGCATGTCCTGTGTTGTGTTGCGCCTTGCTTGCGACATCACGCGACATCACGCGACATCACGCGGACCATAGATATCCCTATTTTGTTGGTTCCATAAAAACTTAAGACAAGCCTTTTTCGAGATGTGATCGGTTATTTTCGCGTTACTTCTTTCTTAACTCTGCGCATTGCGTTGTCTATCATAACCATAGCTATACTCGATCTGCTGCATCAGTCGGCGCTGGCTCTCGTCACGTCATGCGTGTCCTGTGGAGATGAAGTCAACCCGTATATTAGGTAGTTCCTTACCATTGCCCTCCAGACTAAGATGAAAGTTAGTTTTCTCTGGATAGTTAATACGTATACTACCACGTCCACCGTCCACCGTCCACCATCCACCATCCACCGTCCACCGTCCACCGCTGGCCTCAACTCCAGGTACAAGTGTCGTCTACCCGTTACATAACTCTTACTTGAAATGCCATCTTACATTATTTCAGTAAAATGTCCCCTTATTCAAAATCTTGTAAACCAGTTCAATCGAAGTGGCTCTGCCCCCCGCGCGCCGCCCGCGCCGCCGCGCCGTGCCTTCATGGATGTGCCTCTGTGTTGGTGCTATACATTATTATACATATTGTATTACAATAATATTGTTTTGAATATCTAATATAATAAAATTTAGGATACTTTTTATCCTGGAAAATTAAAAGGTTTCCCTGGGAAACTGATGTAAGTTTGTATGGAATTTTTTTAAAACATCAACCGATTTGCTTCAAAATTTTCGTATGTGAAGCTGCGGGCTACAGTTAATATTATATATAATTCGTGACATCAGCGCAATAACTTATCATTCCTAGTCCTCAATAGCTACCGAAGAATTTTGTGTCCAATTTCCTCAGGAATTGTATATTATGTATGTGGAATGAGTTTCACATAATATACAAAATCAGGCAAGTGCGTGTCAGGCCACGCGCAATGTAGAGTTCCGAAGCAGTAAGTTTATCGACTATTACTCATTAACTACTTATGCTAACATAGCCGTGATAGTACCTACAACCTATTTTCGAGAATTTTTTCACTTCTCAAACTCCAAGCATTTAGCCAGCAGGGGGGGACACTCGACTCTAATCAAAATTAGCACTTTAGAAAGAAAGAAAAAAAGAAATCAAAGTAAGAATTCTTTTCTTTCTAGCACTTTAAGGGCAAATATTTCGCAAACGAACCCCTAAATACAAAAATGGTCTTACAACACTCATAATAGATATTTTTGAAAGACCTTTTCAATAATACCCCACACTATAGGGTATGCAACGAAAAAAATTTCATCCTGACGTTAGCTGTAGGGACATCCCATATAGGAAATCATCCAGAAAAAAATCAATATTTTATTCTAAATACAATTTTAGAGTTTTAATTAATATGTATGTATCTCTCTCTCTCTCTATGGGTCGGTTTCCTCAGTGCTGAGGGTCGTGACCACCACTAAGCACTTTCCTCGTCACATCTCTCCACTTGTTGCGGTTTTCGGCGCCTTTTAGAGCATTGTGGAATGTAGTACCGAGAGATGTCCGGATTTGATCGGACCAACGTATTGGGCTACGTCCTCTAGGCCTCTTTCCTTCGATCTTACCGGTAATCATAAGCTTTTCCAGATTGTCGTCATCTTTCCTCGCGATATGACCGGAGTACTCAAGGATTTTCTTGAGACAGGTGGTAGAGAGCCTCGTTTGTTTGCCTAGTTGTTTAAGGATTGATACGTTGGTCCTATGTGCTGTCCACGGTATTTGCAGCATTTTCCTCCAACATCACATCTCGAAGGCATTTATGCGGTTTCGATCGGATGATTTTATGGTCCATGTCTCAGCTCCATACAAGAAAATAGAGAATATCAGTGTCCGTATAATTTCATCTTGGTTTAATCGATATTGTTCTGTCCTTCCAAATTATTTGAAGTTGTGATATTGCGTTTTTGGCCATACCAATGCGACGGCGTATTTCTCCTTCACAAGACCCGTTGTTGCTGATGTTAGAGCCAAGGCACACAAAGTTCTACAATTTGTGGGTCAAGCAATCCATGAAGATGTAACTGGTTTGCACGATCCACCACCATAAGTTTTGTCTTCGACTTGTTGATGGCAGTCCTAGGTCCGCACTAGCTCTCTCCATTCTTTGCAGAAGCAAATGCATTTCTTCTTCATTTGCTTTATGTATGTATATCCATGATAAATTACAGCTTTCTAGCACTAAGAGTTCTGTTGTTAGTGATTGAAGACTGAGGGTCTCGGCGCTCTGCCACGGACGGACTGACATGACGAAACTATAAGGGTTCCTATGTTACTCCGGAACCCTAAATAGAATAGAATAGAATAGAATAACTTTAATTCGCCAGTTTACACAACAAATCAAACCAAAATAACAAAAAAATGCATGCTATTAAAAAAAACAAAATATGATGAGCTAAAGTTTGTTGCGAAACACGACGAAAAAGGAACACACTCAGCATTAGTTGAGGCAGAGTGCCCCAACCGCTGGTTTTCAGTGTGCCCTGTTTCTGTCGTGTAGTTCGGTCAATTGGCATCAACATGCGGTGATTTACAATGCCGTACTTAACATTAACATGTTCATACACACGTACTAGATGAAACTATGTACTTAACGGATTAAAACAAAATAGAATATACAAATTAAGAAATTAAACTAATAAAATTAAGGTGCTAAGTAGGCCAGGTAAGTAACATAAGAAATATAATGTATAGTTTGTTTTATGTTTACTACTTCTTCCCAACGCGTGCAACGCTATTACAGCTTTATGTTCTGAGCGAGAGTGTGTGAACGAAAGGGTCCAGATGTAGGTATGTACGTAAGTGTTTACAGCCATGGCTTACAGTATGAAAGTGCTTACGTTAGTGCGTGCTTGTGTGTGTATGTGTGGTCATGTATGTATATGTGTGCGTGCTTGTGTGTGTATGTGTGTGTGTGTGTGTGTGTGTGTATATATGTGTGTGAGTGTGCGTGTGTTGAGTGTGTGCGTCTATGTGTGCGTGTATGTTTAGTGCAGTTTTTGTAATTCCAGTAGATGCTTTTTATATTTAATTTTGAATCCCCATAAAGTTTTAAGACTACGAAGTGGCGGAGGCAAATTATTCCAGCACTTCGTAGCACTGTATTTAAAACTGCCGCGGAAAGCTGCCGTAGAATGCCTGGGATACGCTAACCGCAAACTACACAACCTTACATTTGGATTCGACCATTCCAATTTCTCATACAGATAAGGCGGGCACCTGTCTTGTATGACACCAAACAGTAACGATGCTAGGTGCAGCTGTCTGCGGAATTTCATTTTTAGCATACCCGCGCTGTTTAAGTAAGGAGTAACATGAGTCCGAGGTGGGATACTGAAACAGTATCTTGCACAAGCGTTTTGAACCTTTTGTATTAGGCTTTGCGAGCGAGCTAAAAGCCTCGGACCTATAACAGTGTCAGCATAATTAAGCTTGGAAAGCACTAAGGACTCGCAAAGCTTCATACGCAGGTTAGTACCTATGTAATCTCTAATTCTGTATAAAACTTTGAGTCTGTAAAAGCAATTACGAACCACGCTGATAACATGTTTTTCAAACCGTAGGGTCTCATCCATGAGCACACCCAGGTTACGTGCTTCGGATACCCTCTCGATCGGGTCACCATTTATTGCAATAGCGGGATCTGAGCTTGAAATTTTATCAACTTGATTCTTTGTACCGATGATCAGGTATTTTGACTTCGACGGATTCAGAACTAGCGCATTATAATCTGACCATTCATAGACACGCTGCAAGTCTGCATTAAGTTTCTCTGTCGCGACCTTACATTCTGATGGTTTGAATGATATATAAAGCTGTAAGTCGTCGGCATTAGTGATGTGCCAACTCGGAAAAAACACGACTCGAGTAAACTCGAGTTGAAATTCAGGTAACTCGAATTGAACTCGAGTTACACAACTCGAGTTAGCAGGAAGAAACTGAGTGTATGATTTGTTACAAATTATTTTTTTACATATTTGATCTTCCATCCAACTCTCGAGACATGATTTTTTTGGAATTTTGTAAATTAATTTGATTAAAACTTGCTATTTATAGGCTAAAACAAAACTCAAAAATATCAACTTTACTTGCTATTTACATAATTTAAACATATTTTATCTTACGATTATAGAGTTTCTAATCATAATGGTCTATTTGCTTTATTATTTCGTTTACTTGATTGAGATGTTAAACAAAAGTGTTGTAGAGTTGGATTGTTTTTATTTCATACGTTAGACAAGGACGCCATTATGTTTATTATTTCGTCTTTTAAACTATTCCATAACTAAATATCTATATGAAATTAGGCCGCGTCTATATAATTCATATATCTATGGTCCACAGGTACATCTACAAAGTCAGTGATCCAGATAGAGTTATATAACTTACTAGGAAATTGCCCTCGCTTCGCTTCGGGAAAAATAGTGAAAAAAAAAATATTATATAATATAGCTTATGACACCCGGGGAAAGTGTAGCTTCCCAACAGTGAAAGAATTTTTCAAATCAGTTCGGTAGTTTCGGAGCCTATTCAGTGCAAACAGTCAAATCTTTCCTCTTAATAATATTAGTATAGATATATATCCAGAGTTGCCAAATGCCAACTCTACAGTTTAAACTGTAGATTTACAGTTTTTTCGTTAACTTTTTTTTATGCTTTGAGCAGGCAATCGAGCAGACGGGTCACCTGATGGTAAGTGATCACCGCCACCCATGGACATTAGCAACACCAGGGGCGTCACCAACGCATTGCCGGCCAAAAAGATGATGATAGACCCGCTTCTTGAAGGACCCCTGTTCGAGCTCCTGGCAGTTTATTTTCTATTGAAGATGAAATATAAGTTAGAATGTCAATAATGACTTTTCTGTATATAAATTTTTACTTCCTATTACTCTGTAATGGCGTCTACCGTTAATAAATTTTGTTACAAGCTTTAAGTAATTTTCTTTGAAATAATTAAGTGCCTAAGCACACCCACCTCTTCGCAACATGGTCCTAGAGCGAGTCGGATCTGGATATTTATGTAATTATCGAAGACTACCAGATTTTGGAGAATTTAAAATCAAGAAGAGGACTGGAGTGTATGAGCTAAGCCGACTTGATTTGCGTTGAAACAAGGAAGCTGGTATAGGTTTATTTATAATAAGCACCCAACACTCATTCAGGTATTCATGTTTAGTGCTAATCCAAAATAAAAGGTTAGTAATACAAATGTAATAAGCTAAAATTGTAAGATGTAAATTTTATAACTAAAAGTTGGAATATTATTTATAATTTCATTAGGCACTTACTTATATAACGTATTATATGTATAATTATTTCCTGAGAAATATTTTGATAATTACTTAACTTGTTTATTGTTTAATTACACTTTTTTACGGTAGTGTATGCATTCCAGGTTGTCTTCCCTCGTCTTCCCAATGGCCACTAAAGAGAAGGAATTAGTTAAGAAAAGAGCTAGTTTTAAAGGCCGGTTGACTGTATTTTCCAAGTACATTGATGCACTTGGTGCGGAAACCTTGAATGATCAGGATGCCGCGGAATTACAGTTGCGTTTTGGTAAGATGGAGTCGTTGTACGACCAATATGATGAGGTGCAGTTACAGTTGGAATGTTCTGTGGAAGACGCCAGTCCACAGTATATCGAACGTTCAGAATTTGAGGCATCTTACTATAAGTCACTAGCTAAAGCTCAAAACTTATTATTAAAATTTAATGGTAATGTAGATAAGTCTGTAAATGACGATAAGATTTCGCATGTAAGTAACCGTAAGCTCGTTAAGTTACCTACAATTAATTTACCCAAATTCAGCGGATCATATCACAATTACCTTGAGTTTAGAGACAGCTTTGTGAGCCTCATTCATTCGAATGATGATATCGATGATATCAATAAGTTCCATTATTTACGTGCGTGTCTGGAAGGGGCTGCTGCGGTGGTAATCCAATCAGTCGAGTTTTCTGCTTGTAACTATGCTGTCGCGTGGGAACTTTTGTGCGACAGGTATGACAATAAGCGTCTACTCGTACAGAATCATGTGTCTGCTATTTTCAATATGGAAACAGTTACAAAAGAATCATCTCTGACTTTAAAACATTTAATGGACAATGTTACTAAGAATTTGCGTGCACTAGAATCATTAGGTGAGCCTGTAACCAATTGGGATACGTTGTTAATCTATATTGTAAGTCATAAGTTAGATCCAAAAACCTATCGTGAATGGGAGCAGTATAGAGGTCGAATGGATAAAAATACTTCCATAACATTTAATAATTTTATGCAATTTATGCGTAATCACGCGGACTTACTTGAAACACTGGAAACATCTCGTAATATAGATACAACATACAGGTCTAGTTCTAAGATAACAAAATCTATGATCACAACTCCCCGTTCTAGTACAAACTTACCTAATAAGTGTTGTTTAAAATGTAATGGTGATCATAGATTAATTAATTGTCCACAATTCCTGGCATTAAGTAACGATGCTCGATTACAATTACTGCCAGCATATAAAATTTGTTTTAACTGTTTCCAAAGTGGTCACTTCGCTAATCACTGCAAAAAGCCTGGGTGTAAACTATGTAAACGAAAGCACAACACCCTTATTCATGTAGCTAGACCTAGCCAGACAGGAACCATTCAGAATGAACGTTCGAGTAGTGGTGTATGTAATATTGAGTCTTCCCTTCCTAGGCAAGACTCAAATAATGTCGCTTTGTCGGCAAACTTATCACCTTCATATAATATTAAACAAAGTGAAGTGTTGTTGTCAACTGCATTAGTAAAATTGTATGACAACAATAATCGCGAACATATTGTTCGCGCGGTACTCGATAGCGGGAGTACATCATGTTTTATTACAGAACGGCTATGTCAGCGGTTAAATTTGGTTACCAGACAGATAGGTAAGTCAATTTTAGGTATAAATAGCGTGGTTTCCCACGTAGGTAAAACGTGTCGTGTCAACATGAAATCCCTTGATGATGGATTTTCTACTGACCTTCATTGTTTCGTTTTACCGTTAATTACTAATAATGTACCGTGTCATGAAATTGATTTATCTGATCTTAATATTCCATCTGATATTTGCTTAGCTGATCCTACATTTTATAAGCCTGGTGATGTTGATATCTTAATAGGCGCCGATCTCTTTGGGATCTGTTAGGGTCACAAATAATTAAGCTAAGTAAAGGTACTCCTGTACTTTGTAAAACTAGTCTAGGATGGATAATATCTGGACCAGTCGTAAGCAATCATGTTGCATTATTTTCTAACGACATTAAATGTAATTTAGCTAAGATTCGTTCTGATGAAGACAATGATATTAATATTATTCGTAATGATTTATCACGCTTTTGGCAATTAGAGGAAGTTGCCTTTAATTCATCAAATTATTCACCTGATGAAAAAATGTGTGAAGAACATTTTATTAATAATACGTCACGCTTAGACGACGGTCGTTATTGTATTCGTATTCCTCTCAGGCAGAGTCCTGATGTTTTGGGAGACTCATTCCAACGAGCTTCAAAATGTTTTTACTCTTTGGAACGCAGGCGTAAGGCCAAGCCTGATTTTAGTAAATTGTATTACGATTTTATGTCGGAATACCAGACTTTAGGCCACATGTCTGAGCTTACACAATATATTTGGGGGTAATTTTGATCCAAATGCCTATTATATCCCACATCACGGAGTTTTGCGTGAGTCCAGTACGACGACAAAGCTTCGCGTTGTATTTAATGCGAGTTCTCCTACCACATCAGGCCTCTCTTTGAATGACATACAAATGGTAGGTCCTACAGTTCAGGACGACTTGCTGTCCTTACTTCTTCGTTTTAGGCAGCATAAGTACATCTTGTCTGCAGATGTGGAAAAGATGTACAGGCAGATAATGGTTCATCCGTCTGACAGGTATCTGCAGGAGATTGTCTGGCGTGATACTGTAAATGAGCCTATGAAGAAATTTCAGTTGAATACTGTTACCTATGGTACAGCCAGTGCTCCATATTTAGCTACCAGATGTCTTAAGCAAGTAGGTCTTGACTGTTCAAATGATAAAATTGGTCACATAATTATGCACGACTTTTATGTTGATGACTTGCTTACCGGTTGTGACGATCTAGAAGAACTTAAATCTATGCGTAAAGATTTGACAGATGCACTCGCATTAGCTAAAATGCCATTGAGGAAATGGAAATCAAACGCACCTCATGTTGTGCCTGAATCCTTTCAAACATCAATTAATTTAAATATTGGATCTCAGGAGCCTAGCAAGCTATTAGGTCTTGGCTGGCGTGCAGATTCGGATGAACTCTGCTTTCCAATCACTGATGTTATTCCTCAAGGTAATACAAAGCGTAATTTATTGTCAGTTATTGCACGAATATTTGACCCTTTAGGGCTTTTAGCGGCTTACGTCATTAAAATGAAAATGTTACTACAAAAACTCTGGTTAGACAAATTGTCGTGGGACGAGCCATTGTCGCCAGAAATCAGTAAGCGCTGGCATGATGTTGTTAAATCAATGCCACTTTTATTAAATTTAAATATTCCAAGATTTGTTATGTGTGATTCTTATATCACTGTAGATTTACATATTTTTTCTGACGCGTCTGAAAGCGCGTATGGCGCATGTGTATATGTGCGTACCGTGAATACCCAACAGGAAGTCACTGTTCGTTTGTTAATGGCCAAAAGTCGAGTAGCACCAATTAAACCCACGACCATACCAAGGTTGGAGTTGTGTGGTGTGCTCGTAGCAGTTCGACTGTATGAGAAGGTCACGAATTCACTTCGAGTTAAAATCAATCAGATTTACTTTTGGACCGATTCCACCATAGTTTTGGGATGGTTACAAATGATGCCTTCTAGACTTCAGCCATTTGTACGCAATCGCGTAGGTGAAATTCTAGACAAGGCAGGTAACTGTACGTGGAAGCACGTCCCAACTGACCAAAACCCAGCAGACTTAATATCTCGTGGCGTGGATATAAGTGTTTTGCAAAATTCGTTTTTGTGGTGGAATGGCCCTGATTTTCTAAGGAAGGATTCGTCTCTTTGGCCAGTTCAGCCCTCGTGTAAAGAAATGTTACCCGAGACTCGTCCTGAGGTTTCACTAAATGTTGTTGATCTTAAAAATAAAACACATAACGATTTTATTGACTTCGCTCGTTTCTCTAATTATTTACGATTGATTCGTTGTGTAGCATATGTTATGCGTTTTATTAGGACTTGCAGAAAGCAACATTCTTTAACCAAATTCATTTCAAATGATGAACTGCAAAATGCATTAAATATATTACTTTCAAAATGTCAAGACGAATCGTTTCCAGAATATAAGTTATTGCTCAATGATGGTAGTATACCTAAAAAGAGTTTATTATTAAAATTTAATGTATTTCTGGATAAAAATAAAATAATGCGTGTAGGGGGTCGTCTTGACAATTCATCTTTTTCTTACGATAAAAAGCATCCTATAATTATACAGTCCAATCATCCATTTACAAAATTAATTTTTGATTATGAACATAAAAGACTTATGCATGCTGGTCCACAATTGTTGTTAGCTTCAATAAGAGAAGCTTATTGGCCCATTGGAGGTCGTAATTTGGCCAGAGCTACGTACCACAACTGCGTGCGATGTAGACGTATGTCAGGTAAAATAGTAACTCCATTAATGGGGAACTTACCGCAGCAGCGTCTTGTTCCAGGTGGTCATCCTTTTGAAACAGTTGGAGTTGATTACGCAGGTCCGATTATGTGTGCCAGTCGTCAAGGTCGCGGTTGTAAATTAATTAAAAGTTATATAGCGATTTTTGTCTGCTTTACAACCAAAGCCATTCATTTGGAGCTTGTAGGTGACTTGACGAGCAATCATTACTTACTTGCTTTACGGCGATTTATCTCTCGTAGAGGCAAACCTAAACACATATATTCTGATAACGGCACTTCATTTGTTGGTGCGTACAATGACTTATCAAAATTTCTCAAATCAAAAAGTCAATCTTTAAGCAGTGATCTGGCCAACGACAACATTAATTTTCATTTCATACCAGTTTATTCTCCGCACTTTGGCGGTCTTTGGGAAGCCGGGGTGAAATCAACTAAATTTCACTTACAACGAGTGTTGGGAAATTGTAATTTAACATTTGAAGAGCTCTATACCACACTCACGCAAATCGAAGCCATCCTAAATTCCAGACCGTTATCTCCACTTTCGTCAGATCCAGCAGATTATTCACCGTTAACGCCAGGACATTTTCTAATCGGCCGACCACTTACATCTTTACCTCAGCCTGACTATAACGATCAGCCAACTACTCGTCTGAAAAGGTTTCAACGTAGTGAGCAATTGCGTCAACACTTTTGGGCCAGATGGAGCAAAGAGTACGTTGCAGAACTACAGCAGAGAAGCAAATGGCGTTCCTGTAAGGATGGCCTGAAACTTGATTCGTTGGTGGTGGTAAAAGAAGATGGTCTCCCACCCCTTAAGTGGCGATTAGGCCGTGTTGTTGCCATCCATCCTGGGACTGATGGCATTGTCCGTGTTGCTGATATCAAGGCGACTGCTGGAAGGATTCGGAGGTCTTTTAACAAGATATGCCCGTTGCTCCCTCTTTAATCTTTTGGTTGAAAGCTCAGCTTTCAACGCCCGGGGGAATGTTCGAGCTCCTGGCAGTTTATTTTCTATTGAAGATGAAATATAAGTTAGAATGTCAATAATGACTTTTCTGTATATAAATTTTTACTTCCTATTACTCTGTAATGGCGTCTACCGTTAATAAATTTTGTTACAAGCTTTAAGTAATTTTCTTTGAAATAATTAAGTGCCTAAGCACACCCACCTCTTCGCAACAACCCCATATCATAGCTTAGAGGGAACACCGATGCATGTAGTTTGTTCCACAGTTTACACGTGCGAGGTAGAAAATGACGTGAGAACCGGACTGTGGACGAACGCCAGGTATCCAGATAGTGTTGATGGAACCTGGTACGTGATGTGCGGTGACGAAAATTAACTGCAGGTAGTAAGCCAAACAGTTCTTCAGAACATTCCCCATTGTACAGACGGTAGAATACGCAGAGAGAGCCTAAATTTCTCCTCAACTCAAGCGATTCTAATCCGTCTGTAAGCTTGGGATCATCGAATAGACGAATAGCTCACCGTTGAATTCGACTGAACGGATCCACTTGGCCAGCTGGGGCTCCGGCTCAAAGGTGGGATCAGTACTCCATGTATGGTCGAATTTGCGCCTTACAGAGCATCAACCTGTACTTAGGCATGAAGTACTGCTTAGCTCTATTGAGCACTCCCAATTTCTTTGCGGCTAGTTTGGCTTTACTAACCAAGTGCTCCCGAAACTGAACTTCATTCGAAATGTCGACACCAAGGATCCCAATGCTTTTAGAGATGTTAAGAGGAATGTTCTGGAACTGTGTTGCTATGACAAACGGGGTTTTTTAGCGGCTAACGCGCAAACTTGTGTCTTTTCGGGGTTGAAATGGACTAAATTTAGTCTGCCCCATTCCGAGACCCGCTCCAGAGATGTCTCGACTTCAGCCACAAGTTTTATCCTCTTCTCCTCAATCTGCACCCGCGAAAGATTTGCCTGGCCTTTATAATGGGCGTCACCGGTACTGTCATCAGCACAGCAATGACTATCACCGATGTCCAGCATATCATTGATATGCATGATGAACAATGTGGGTGAAAGTACAGAGCCTTGTGGGACGCCAGCATTTATGGACTTCGTAACCGAACATGTTCCGTCAACGACGACCTTGATGCTCCACTCCGATAAAAAACTGGCAATCCATTTGCACAATTTCTCGGGTACTCCGTAGGAAGCCAGTTAGACAGTAATGCCTTATGCCACACCCTATCGAAGGCCTTCGCAACATCCAAACTTACAGCCAATGCTTCTTCCCTTGCTCTCGATTGCTTCTGCCCAGCAATGAGTAAGGTATACTAAAAGATCGCCACCTGATCTGCCGTGGTGGAAACCGTATTGACGGTTGCTAATCAGCTGGCGATCTTCATAGTTTTTAGTTTAAACCTCCAAATCTACAGTTTTTTTCTTTATAATACTAGCGCCATCTATTTTATTTGCTGCGTACCCAAACTAAGGAATAAATAGTCAACCACCACCTTAAAAACACTTTAAAAACAAAGTTGGAAATTAAAAATTATTATGAGTTCAATGCTACCGAGTACCGATGACCATTTAAAGAGATTTTATAAAAATATGTACGATTTTAAAATGAAAGATGAAACTGAAAATCAAGAGTAGGTAAATTGAAAACGAGGCAGTTTTAGTAGAAATTGTGTAGATTTTTTAAGATTTAAAGTTGATTTACTAATACAAGTATAATTTTCTTACTATTTTACGTTGTTTTTAAGAAAAGCTGTAGATGTACAGTTCTCTAAGTAGAATTTTACAGTTTCCTAACAGCTTTTTGAAAGCTTCTTTACAGATTTTATCTAGATTAGGGTTGGCAACACTGTAATAATATCCATGCGCACATCCAACGAACAAATCGTACTCTCGCTCTTTCGCTTGATTCGTTCATTTACCGCCAGCCCAAACACGAGATTCAACTCGAGTCATTAGTAATCTGACTCGAGTTAACTCGAACTAAGCACAACTCGAGTTAACCCGAGTTAGTAAATCGAGTTGGCCATCACTAGTCGGCATACATATGGAACTTACAATGTTTTATGTGTTTGACCACATCTGCACTATATAAAATGAATAGCAAGGGTCCAAGTATCGAGCCCTGTGCTATTCCTCTTGTTATTATTTTACTCGAGGAAGACTGTTTAGAACCTCTAGAACTCTGCTCCAAGTGCACGGCCTGAGAGCGGCTGCTAAAATAGCTACTGAACCAATTCACCGCTTCGAGGCTAAGTCCATAATATGATAGCTTGGAGAGAAGAAGGGGTATATTCAGGCAGTCGAATGCTCGAGTAAAATCAAGAAGAACAAGAAAAGTTCCGTTACCTGAATCCTGTGCAGTGAGCGAACTAAACGAATATAAAGTGTTACAGAATAGGTCGCCATATTAAAAGAGTCTTCAGCGGAGTCCGTAAGACTAGCGAATTCATAGAACCGCTTCCACCGCGAACGAGAGAACGTACGTAATACATACAAAGTGTTACTAAAATTGAACTATATTATTTATTAGGGTACATTTTTTTGATTTAAGTACACCGCACTTGAAAAATATAACATAACTGAATGATATATCCTGGGACTATAAATAACATGAACACAATAAAAAAATGGTCATTCAATGTGACGTCGTCCTGAAGATGGATCCCGTGCAGGAGACGAGACCGGGATAGACCCGGCCAGCACTAGGGCGGGGCTGCGGAAGAATGTGGATTCCTGCGGCCCCGCGCGCACGTGCGAGGAGACACCGTACCCCAGGCGGAGGTAGTCCATGAGGATTTCCCCCCGAAAAAAAAGGGACGCAAGCGGACTCCGTTCAAAACTAGCGCACGTTACCGTGATACAGCAGAGTTATTTTAACTTGCTCACACTCCTCTTCGTTTTCTCGCTCGCGATGGAAGCAGTTCTATGAAATTGACTATTGTGAGTCGAACAGAGTTCGTGCGGAGTCTGTTCCGCTCGCAGTGGAAGGCGGGCATAGGGCCGTAAGTCACCGCGCGGTTAACCGATTGTGACGTTAAACGGGAGGCCTCCTTACACGGTGCGACACGCGATGGCACACGACACACGACACGATATACACGTGTATCGTACACGTCGCACTCTACTTAGATAATATGTTTTTATTAATACTTGACTTGGAATACAATTTCTGCTTCATCTGTTCACTTATTAAACTCTTTTCTTTTGCGATTCTTATAATTAGTCGACAAGGGTGAGGCCCAACGAGCGTAATTTTTTGAGCTTTAAGTCAGGAAAATGAGTTGTTTCATTCTAAAATCAAATTTTGCTTCGCTGTGCGGTACAAACAAGATTTTAGTATGAAACCAACTGTAACGTAATACGTATCTACCCATTTAACGCGACTCAAAAAATACGTTCATATTTTGGCCTCACCGATAGGTACAAGCAATTTGGCTACCGCTCGACATTGAAGTCGGAGGAGCCCCGAAGTATTTTACGTATATTTTTTTAACCAACTTCAAAAAAAGGAGGAGGTTCTCAATTCGACTGTATTTTTTTTTATGTTTGTTACCTCAGAACTTTGGACTGGGTGAACCGATTTGGATGATTCTTGTTTTAATCGAAAGCTGGTGCTTGTCGTGTGGTCCCATATAAATTTGAGCGAGATCTGACAATGGCATCCGTGTCAAAAGTACAATGTACTTCATTAGAAGTCGGTAATTTTTTTTTAAATGTTAGATTATTCAAATTGAGAGTAGGAAATCAAATTTTGTGAAATAAATTGAGTTTGAATTCAATAACCTTGGATCTGATAAACACATTGGGATGAAAAACAAGTGCTACTTCAGGCTGGGTTTATAAAATGTGTGTATGTTAAAGATTAATTAAGTGTGAATAATACATCTATCACCTCATTCTCCTCCGACATTTAATATAATAAGATCGTAGTCGTCCCGCGCGGAGTGGCGCGGCGCGCGCGCACTCAAATAGTTTTCATTATTGATGGCTGTAGGCTGTAGGGCGGCCGGCGGACGCGCGAGGAATACCTTAACCAAATAAAAAAACCGGACAAGTGTCTGTCAGGCCACGCGCAATGTAGGGTTCCGAAGTAGTAAGTTTACCGTTTAATACTCATTAATTACTTATTCTAAAATAGCCGTAATAGTTTTAGTTGTGAATTCATGATATTATAACCTATTTTTGAGATTTTTTTCACTTGTCCACTTCGATCACTAGTGACTTGTCCAACTCTAACCGTTTAGCTGGTATGGGGGCAGGGGGCTCCCACTAGACTCTAACCAAAATTTACAATTAAAAGCCTAATATTTCGCAAACGAATTCTTTAATTAAAAAAATGGTCTTAAAAGACCCATAATATTCTTGAAAGAACTTTTCAACGACACCCCACATTATGGGGTACGCAATGAAAAAAAATCATCCTCACGTTACCTGTAGGGAAGGTACCTAGAAAAAAATCCTTTTTAATATTTTATTCTACGATTTTGGAGTTTTAATAAATATGTATTTCCATGCCAAATTACAGCTTTTTAGCACTAAGAGTCTCGGCGCTATACCTCGAACGGACGGACGGACGTGACCTGTGGACATGACAAAACTATAAGGGTTCCGATTTTAGTTCGGAACCCTAACAACCGGCGGCCGTGTCCATCCGTCTGTCTGTATAAATTTGTTATTCATATTGAAAACGGATAGCGCGGCTCCCGCTGGCGTCGGGCGGTTTTGCATAGTGAGGGAACGGACGTTTCAATAACACTGACCGACCCGGCGGCGCGGCGCCGCGGCGTGTAGCCGGCGACCGGCGACCGGCGAGTGCCGCGAGTGGCGCGAGGGGCCAGCAGCCAGCAGCCAGCAGCCAGCAGCCAGCAGCCAGCAGCCAGCAGCCAGCAGCCAGCAGCCAGCAGCCAGCAGCCAGCAGCCAGCAGCCAGCAGCCAGCAGCCAGCTTGCCGACCTATTAATGCTGCCTCGTGAACACCACTAATGTTGTGAACGTCTGTCAATGTCTCACATACCCTCGACTTTTTTCATATGATACACCGAGAAGAAAGAAAGTGTTTTCTTTTCCATTAATGTTTCTCTCGTTTATTTCATGGAGTCGGAGTGTTCAGCGACCCCGCTGGAGAGTTCACGAGAAAAATGCGGCCTTTTTAAATAAAACATTATTAAGTAACACAGTAACTGTCACAAGTGTCCAGATAAATACAATTTTATAATAATTTAATAAATGGTTCGCTGTTCGTTCCAAATCTGAATGCGATTCGAGAGTCAGTTTGGAGAAATATATTTTATTACTGACAGCGCTCGGTCGCCGGTCGTAACGCGCGATGGCAATGTCCATCATGAGCAGCGGACAGCGGACAGCGGACAGCGGACAGCGGACAGCGGACAGCGGACAGCGGACAGCGGACAGCGGACAGCGGTGTCTCCGCGCGCCAACCCCGCCGCCGCGGCGCCGCCGCCGCGGACATCCGGACAGGACACAGCTCACACAGCGCACACATCATGCGAGCTGTGTGTTACTGACATACGGGTTCATGTAGCTAGTGATCGGTGGTGAGTGGTGACTTCACTGTTAACAATTATCTACTTGAAGAATGCCACGCAGGTATTTTAAAATAAAAGTTACCTATCTCATCACTTGCTTTAATTAAGACCTATCGAAACATTTGATGGGAACAAGTGACAAATAAAGTATTACTATGTGAGTAGTTACAGATAAGGGTAATTAAATAAAACGCAGGGGTCCATATGACCCAGCGCTGCAGCGTGGCGGTGTGCGGTGGGTTGCCCCGGCTGTCGGAGGGCCGCTGCAAGCCACAAGCCATATAATTTGAATGCAGGGAAATGTGCGCAGATTACGTCGCGTTACGGCCGCGCGGCGATCGCGTCACAGATAACGTGGAATTTGCGCTCAAATTCGCACCATAAATATTTTTTACGCGCGCTCGGGGCTTGCGATGCCATTTTTCATTAAATATTCGAAAATCTCCAGACCAAAGAGAACCTTCAGATTTTCAATTAAACTACGCATTTAAAAATATGTATAAGGCAAATATGTGTCACGTGGAAGAAACTAGGAACATAAAGACAAATATTATCCATATTTATAATGCAGTTTCATTTCTTCAAAACTGTCGGATAAATTTTTTTTAGCCCATACCCCCGATTGATCTGAATTTTGGTATATCTATGTGTTTCGACGCGCTGATAACGAATATTATAAGCAAAATACCCATATATTTCATTTTCAGTCATCTTAAAAAAGACATGTTTTTTGTTTTTCATGTTTATTTGGCAAAGTATTGATTTTATTAGATTTTATTGATTTTATTTGGCAAAGTATTGATTAGAAAAATGTTTCTCCACAAAAGTTGTAGTCCATTAAAACATTGTCATTTTATGTCCGATACATTTTTCTTGTAGAGCCAGTGGTTTGGGAGAAAAATGCGAAATTCGTTCGCTCTACATGAAAAATGTATCTGACATAAAATGTCAGTCTCCTTGGACTACAAGTTTTATAAGAAACATTGTTCTGTAAAATCAGTATTTTGTCAAATAAACGTGAAAATCGGAGGTATGGACTAAAAGGAAATACCTGCACCTAAACTGCCACTTCCAAATCCCAACTCTTGATAGGATATAACCGAATAGAGAATAATATGATAAGCATATCATATCAGTACGGAACCTCCGCGGGAACCCGGCTCTCACTTGACCTGTTCACAATAATTACGTGCGTTATTGAATTTAAAAAGTAACGGGTGCTTTACATCTTATTTTTATACATTTTTTTTATTTCTCATTATATTTAACATTGAAAGACGCTCATGTTGTAATTTATTGGATAATTATAATTATTTAATTTATTTTATTGCCGTTGTTGTACTGTACCTACCATTGGTGAATATTTCTTTTTTATTTGTGATTATTTTTTATATTTTTTTAAGATCCCACGTAAGTTTCAGTTGTATTATAATGCGGTGGTCGTGGAGCGATATTTCACGAAATGCTCACAGTAGCCTGCCAGTTGTCGTTCGGCAATATCATGTATGTATTGCCAGTTTTAAAGATGGTCAACTTGGACCTTGATCATACCGTTTTCACATCCTAAATTCAAGTTTTGGAGGCGATAAGCTTTAGTTATGTTGTATCGCAAATATGTACTTTTTTCACGTTCTTTCAATCGTAAGTGTCCTGCATAATAATCTCAATCACTGGGACTTGTCTGTAGCTCAATGTGGCTTAACGTGGCTTAACGTGGCACACTCACAATAAACCAAATGTGTGTGTGTGTGTTTGAGAGAGAGAGAGAGAGAGTGTCTGATCTAGATTTTGTCCCCACGATACTAGTGTCTCAACAACACAATGATGGTCCAACGTTTTTAACGTTTTTGTGTTATGTCGTGGCAGAACTTGGAAACTACTTGGGACTACTCGTACATATATCGGTAACGCGGTGGGTCTGGTCCGACCCATGCGACCATGCGGCAGAGCAAGCATTCTAGGAATGGCTGATCGTGGGCGGCGCGGTATAGGCACGACGGTATCCCACCACTCCCACCACTCGCGGTAACCAGCCGACAGCCGACAGCCGACAGCCGACAGCCGACACCCAGTGCGCCAGTATCGACATGTCCTCGTCGTGAATGTATCTCGTCGTCATAATCTTACGTGCGAATTTTTTGGGGGAAATTGAGCGTGAAAAAACCTCTCATGAAGTCCAAAGTTTCCCCACAAATGGACAATGTGAGAGAGGAGGGCTAAAATGAGTCCCGAGGATCTCGAACACCCTTTCTATCCAGCCAAAGTTCAAAGAAAAAGGAACTTGTGACGCAGCGCAGTGTGTGATAGGTATTAAACGAACCGTTTCGAGTCATTTTTACCACTTCATACCTATTTAATCTAAACCCGCATTTTTATAACTGACTCACTGACTTATAGATCAAAAACCTAACCTACTTAATTTGAAACTTAACATTTGGCATCAAGGTATAAAGACTATAAAGAAAAAAAATCTAAAAATTATTGATAAAGTTAGTATCAATAAAATGATCACAAAGTTAAGAATTAAAGTAGGTGAATATAGAGTAAATTTACAAATAACAATTATTTATTTATTTATTTATTTATTTATTTATTTGTCCACACACATACTAACATTACAGGTAGCCTAATGCGTTAGTATGATATATTTATTAAATCTATTTTTAACAATAGGTAATAATTATGAATAAATAATAATCAATTTTTGCACAATAACTAATGGCATCCTAGAAAAACATAAATGTGAAATGAGAGCCAAGTTCAATATTAAGAAGTCCACTTCTCCGAAAAAAATTGAGATCTATAATATGGGTGCCAAGTTTTGTGTTAAAAGCCCTAAAATTTTATTCACAATCATATAATTTAAGCTCAAGATTGGACGGCTAGTTTTCACGTAGTTACCTACATTAGCTGAAAACACGGTGTACCCATTCAACAACTGAACTGATGTTGTAAACAGTCACAACAATATAGAAAATGCGGGTCGTTAATAATTTTTTTATTCAATAAAATCAAAAGCACGACCGCTCGAGTACCTTCGAGTATTTTTTTTCAAAACGGTCACCAAAATCCTCTTATTCTAAATTTTAAACAAGATTAAGAGATATAATCTTAAATGCTTTTTTTATTCAATAAAAGTAATATACATCATCAAAAGGGACACCCGGATGTCTTGAGAAATTCCAACTCGGAACGCTCTATGAGAAGGGAGCTAATAATAAAAAATCCAAAAAAAAACAAAAGGCCGCGGTATCAGAGTAAACATTCAAAATATCCAGCGACGTCTTAGTAATATCATTTTTAAATTCTTTATGATCTTTACCAAAGACAGCTCTCATAACTGGCCGGGGAGAAAAAAGCAAAACAACTCGTCCGTCCCGCTCGCTCGTATCGCCGCCGACGGAGACGGAATGCCTACTGAGAGTTTTATCGGACCGAAGCGCGGGCAAGCGAAAGAGAAACAAAACGGGCAGTGTTCGTTCTTTTTTTAAATTTAAAAATGTATTCCTTTTTTAAATAAATAAACGTGGCGTCGCACGCAGGGAGACAAATGTGTACGATTCGTTTTGTGCATGTATTTAGATGTTCCGAGGTCCTTCCAACTTTTTGTAACAAAAAACTTAAGAAAACCATCGCTTATTTCGAACCCTATCTCGACTGATTACGGTTAACCTTATTGAAACAAAAAATTCAATTGAATCTCGGCAGCTCGATGAATGCCGACCTTGCCCCGCAGCGCATAGGGTCGAGATCGGCGCGCTCGCGCCGCGGCGCCGCGCCGCCCGGCCGGGAACGTGAGCGGTCACATTTCTATTGAATCGGGTCTTCGTGTCAATAATGCTTAATAAATTAGCGTGTGGGATTATGACTTATTAGTAAATACATATTTCGTAATATTTTGTCGTATTTTATTGAAGATTAAAGTTTTCGATAGGTGAATATTATAAATCGATGTGCGCTTCCAGTAATTACCGCGCGCTCTCGGAGGTCGCGGGCTGGATGTCCAGCGGCACCGGGCATCGGGCAGCGGGCACCGGGCACCGGGCACCGGACACCGGGCATCGGGCAGCGGGCACCGGGCTCCAGACATGTTGCCCGTTGATGTAATTCAGTTTCCAATATCCTTTTACAAAATAATGGAATCCGTCTCATTAATAGAATATCAGTAATAGATACGTATCGGTGACGTCATAGCCTAAGATTCCACCGCAGGATTAGTGCGCTCATTTGTTTTTTGTTAAAAACCAAATTTTTATGCATATTTATAATTAGGAGAATATATAATTACCAGGTTGCTTATCAAAATTTGGCCGACTATGACTAAGCAAAGAAAAATATATCTGTCTAATAGACAAGTGATTGTCGGTGCCCCGGCGCCGCGCCGGCAGCCGAGCGGGTCCGGGTTCGATGCCGGCATCCCTTTATGGACATAAATATTTAATCCCAGGTGATAGTTGTACGTGACGTCATAATTATTGTCCAAGTCGCCCGTTACCAGTAACATATTATAATTGACGCATGCAGATGATTCAGTCACCAAGACGCTGTCATTTAGGTATATTAGGAGGTTCTCGTTTTCCATGTTAGTTTTTAGAATGATTTCATGACATAGTTATAAAATTGTAGTAAGTTATAAAACATAATTTAATTTAATTGTTACAAATTTTACATCTTCCTATCCCGCAACAACAACTATCCACTGGCTGGGACTCGCGAAAACAATAAGTGCTTTTAACTTGATCCTTATAATAGAACGGTACATTCCCATAGCCCCACACTAGGGCTCCCTGTGTCGTGGGTGCCATGGACAACACACAAGACAAGGACATTCACACCCAGACCGAGAACAGAAATTCAAACTCATCATTCAAATTTCCGCCTCGCTGGGAATCGAACCCAGGACCCTTGGCGCGGCGATCCGGCATGGTAACCATTACGAAACGGACGTCGTCGTAATGATAATATTATGTACAAATCATAGCACATTGGAAAGGAAAGATAACCGTTACAGAAGAATAGTTTTCTTATGGAGACAATCATTGGTTCCATAAAGGTAGTATATTGGTGTCGTAAGGCCTTTGGTTTAAATTAACCGAGTCCTCCGGAGTCCGGACCAGCGCGAGCGTGCCCGGACAGTCAATATCTCTACAAACTTTACGGAGCTGGTAAAAAGTATAGCTTGTAGAATGTAGAGTCAGGCCATGTAGAGTTAGGTAAGAAGGATTCAGGAAATCATGAATTTAAAGAACAGGGAGTTGTGAAAAATAGTCGGCTCGGTTTAATCATTCATTGGTTTGTAACTTTTCAAATATCTATAGTAACTTTAGACGTAACAACTATGGATTTGATCCGAAATAAAATTGTTATTATTATAAATTATTAGGCCTTGGCAACTTATTTGGATACAATAATTTTGATAGGATTGTATCTGTTGCACCGATAAGCTGTACACCATTACAACAGGTGTAATTGTACATGTCATGAACTAACCACTTGCTTGGCGGCACATTGAGCAGGTCCCGCGGTAGTGACGTCATCACGTGCCACACAACTACAGAGTAGATACAGAACAAACAAATCTCATCTCCCGCCCGGCCAGCAATCACAACACGTACCAATATTATTATTATTTGAAATATACTGAAAACTTATTCAATAAAACTAACTGTTTTAAAATCTTGACTGAGACTTACCAGGCGACTCGATATCCCCGCATGAGTCATTGCAACAATTGTTGACCATCACGGATATCGAGATCGTCCGATACCGCGGACTACAGCGCGTGCAGTGTGCAGTGTGCAGTGTGCACTCGGCCTAATCCCGCGCGGAATGCGAAAAAAACAACGCGGTACTATTGAATGCTAAAATTTTCGTATTCCGAACATAATCATCGGGGCTGCCATCTTTATTACCGGCCGCTGAGTTATGGCGGCGCCGGGGGTTTTATTATATCAATTAATGAGTGTTCGACCGCAGAAGACGATCGTAGTCGCGGCCCCAGATCCTGCCACCTGTTGTGGTCGTCGTAACATTTACAACCTGGTACAGTGTTGGTACAATGTTGTGGTACTGCGATTGGCGAGCGAGGGGCGGCCGGGCGGGGGGGGGGGGGGGAGGGAGACTGGCCGCTGTCCGTCACATCACATGATTGTGGTATGATACATTGACAACATGTGTCGATATACTCGTATTGCTAAACGATGGCCAGAAACAGTAGTCACTACGCCAGAGCTTCACGACCGATCCTTATCAGTTACAAGGATCAGGAAAAAATTGTGATCATAATAATGTTTAATATAATAATAAATTAGTTGGAAGGGCGAGGTGGGTCGTCTGTTTGTCCAAATCTGCAATTTGGCGCGCCCCCGCTGCGGGTGTGCAGTATTTCACAATAACTGCAATATTTAAATAATATTAAACCTTTCTCAGGTGGCGTCCACACGGTGACATTAGCACGAACTTCGTTATATTTCGACACGAAAGAGATATTCTGTAATTTTATTGGTACATTTTGTGTTACTGGACTACGATGTTAAAGTAAATTTAATATTCATTGATAATTACGGTATGTATGCCAATGATGACATGTAACGGATCTGAGACGTGATGCTTCACTTTTGGCCTCATGCTTAAGCTTAAGCTCGCCCAGCGGGCTATGGAACGAGCTATGCTCGGTATCTCTCTACGCGATCGAGATAAAAATGATGAAATCTGTAGACGAACGAAGCTGACCGACATAGCGAATTAGTCGACTGAAGTGGCAATAAGCTGGCCATATAGTTCTAAGGATTTATAACTGTTGGGGAACAATTGTCTTCGAATGGAGACCACGTCTCGGTAAGAGGAGCACAGAACGCCCCCGACCAGGTGGACTGACGACCTGAAGAAGATGGCGGGTGTCCACTGGAATCAGAAGGCTCAGAGTTAGTCAGAGCCAGGTCCCCTAATAAGTTGCCGCTTATTAGGGGAGGCCTATGTCCAGCAGTGAACTTCCAAAGGATGAGGGATGTAGGGATAGAATTATGTATACGCTACACGGCTTACTGCAATAGAAGTACGGCAGTAGCTTTTAGTTTTACCTTTTAAATATTCCGTTTGATCGGAACCTTGTCGAGAGGTAGGTACTCGTAGCGGTAGTACCGCCAGATGCGTTCATGACATGACAACACACCAGACACTAACAATACAGTGGATCGTACGGATTGTAACAATTAATAGGTTTCACGACACAGTCGCAATGCTGTAGGTTGTAGCTGTTCGTACATTTGGTCGCACGTTGCAAACGCGACAAACTCCCAGAAACAGCGTCGCAGTCGCGCGAATATAAAAACTATATGGGTGAATTTCCCAAGTGCATTTTTGAGACGGCGAGGTTGAAAATTAATGTGTGGAGGTAAACTACAATTATGCATAATTTTATATAGGTAGTATAAGTAGTGATCTACATGATAGTAAAGTATTCAGATGTATTTAATACATAGATTCTTAATAAAAAAATATCTAAGACCTAAAATCTAATTCCGGTGTACTGTCCAAACTGCGTTTATTTACATATTTTATTAATTTAATTTTTTTTGTTAAATAAATTTCATTGAAAGGGAATGTTTTTTAGAAATACATTAAATAACACAACTAATATATATTTATGGAATAATTTAAGATTAAACAACAGCTCTTAAAACATCTTTTAAAAATGTCCTACAAAAAAAAGCAATACCGGTGGCGCATTTTGTATACTTCATTAATTGTTACTTCACGATTTGGAAGACACCTTACTGGCTCTCCCCGCACCGTTCAGTTGTGCTCTTGCAAACTGCGTGTTAGGATGACCGACTGGCTGCGTAATTTTCCTGCCAAACACGTAAGTACTAACTGCGGTGGCGCAGGAATACAAAATCATCCAATTCCGATGTCATGTTTATTAGTAAAAGTACAAAGCAGATTATCTAGAAATTTTATGGAGGGTTCCATTAACGGTTTTCAGCTACAATTGTGAAATAAAAGTTAACCTGGGACTAAAAGTTTTCTTTAAAATTCAACTTTTGTCTCTGATTCTAAGTCCGGTGGCGCAATCTCGGTGGCTCCGGTGGCAAATCAAAGCGTATAGTGAAGTATAGGCCATAGAAATACATGCGTGTCTCCATCTATCCATCAGCCCTTGGAGGTCCACTGTTGGACATAGGCTTCCCCTAAGTTGCACCACTCTGACCGGTCCTGAGCCTTCTGAATCCAGCGGATGCCCGCTGTCTTCTTCAGGTCGTCAGTCCACCTGGTCGGGGGGCGTCCTATCATCCTATGCTCCTTTTTCCGAGACGTGGGCGCCATTCGAGGACCTTTCTTACCCAACGGTTATAGAATAGAATAGAATAGAATATTTTTATTTCATAAGATGCTGCAACAACAAGGAAAAGAAAAATAAAATAAAAAATAAAAATAAAAAACTTAAACAACAATGATAGTAATGTGTTGCAGTCAAACCAACAGTTATCGGTCCTTCGCACTATGTGGCCCGCCCAATGCCACTTCAGCCGGCTAATTCTTCGAGCTATGTCGGTTACCCTTGTTTGTCTACGGATCTCCTCATTTCTGATGCGATCATGTAGAGAAATACCAAGCATAGCCTTCTCCATAGTCCACTGCGCTTCTCTGAGGTTGTGTATTAGGCCAATAGTAAAGCACCACGTCTCGGATTCGTATGTGGTCACTGGCAACACAAACTGCTCGAACACCTTAAACTTCAGGCACTGAGGTAGTGTTTTGGACGACAATATATGACGGAGTTTCCCGAACGCAGCTCATCCGAGTTGGATTCTACAAGTGACTTCTTTCTCGAAGTTGGACTTACCCATCTGGATCACTTGTCCCAGGTAATTGTATTCGTCTAGAACTTCGAGAGAAACGCCGTCAACAACAACCGATACGGGTGTGACATGGACATTCGACATGATTTAAGAAATTAAGACCCACCCGTTGTGAGGCGCTGTTCAAGTCCCCCGAGCATTGTTCCAAGTTCTCCCAGGGAACCCGCCAGGATGACTATATCATCGGCATATCGTAGGTGTGTGATGTATTCGCCATTGATGTTAATGCCATGTTGTTTCCACTCCATCAGCTTGAACACGTCTACCAACACAGCGGTGAACAGTTTTGGGGATGTGACATCCTTGTCTGACACTTCTCTGCAGTTGGATGGGGTTCGTTGCTGTGTCGTGTACTCTGACGGACATGATGGCGGATGAGTACAAACACTTCAACACCTCGATATACCGGTAGTCGATCCGCCACCGCTGGAGAGAATCTAGTACCACCCAGATCTCGATAGAATCAAAGTCCTTCTCATAGTCCACATAGGCTATACATAACGGCAAGTTATAGTCCTCGGTCTTTTGTATAATCTGCCGCAATGTGTGTATATGGTCTATGGTGCTGTAGCCTTTTCGGAATCCTGCTTGTTCGGGAGGCTGGAAGTCGGCAAGCCTGCGTGCAATGCCATTTGTGAGGACCCTCGAAAATAGCTTATAAACGTGGCTCAGAAGTGCAATGGGCCTGTCTAATTACCGCTAAAAGGAGTCCGTTCATCTAGACTCCTATTCTTCAAAATGTACATAATATCTTTAAAGTATTAATCTCATGGGCATAAATCAATTTCGGTGGATCAAATTCTAATTCCAGTGGTCCTAATTTCGGTGGCATTTGATAGTGTAATTTGATAATATCTCCGGAACAAATTTTTTTTTTTCAATCTCTACTATATGACTAATTATCACTACTATTTACATATTATTTATGCCAAATAAAGTGTATTAGAAACATCAAGTTTAAATTTAATCAATTTCGGTGGCTTGGATTTTAATTCCGGTGGTCCTTTAATAATTTCGGTGGCATTTGATAATTTCAAGTGGAAATATCTCATGAACTAATCATTTTTTTTCGATCTCTAGTATATGATTAATTAGTACTACTCTTTATCTATTATTTAAGCCAAAAAAATTTATCAGAAACAGCAAATTTAAATTCGCCACTGTAATTAGGCAAAATTCGAGTTTGTTGAAATTCACCCATATATTATCAAGTCCCCGTGGACTCCTAGGGTAAACTCCTAACTGTGTTACAAGGAGGCCGGTCATGTTCAACAAATGTCACCCCAAGCCACATCCCTCGGTGAGGTAGACAGTTGCACCAGCGCTGCAGCGGCCTATTCAACAACCCTCAAATGGCCGACCATCTCTAATTTGACGGTAACGAGAGGACACGTCATAATCTACATAGTCGATGGGAAGTATGGGAACCCATTGAACGTGTGTTATAGGAAGCACCGCCAGTCCGCCACAGAGCCGTAAACCGTAGATGCGGGACCCTTATAGCGATGCGGTCGACTTGTGGTCGGCGCCGCGCGGGGACAGACGTCGCACAGAGTCACAGAGAGCATGTCCATAATATTATGGTATGGGCGTTTCTAACGTCGATTGCACACTAAAACATAACTTCGATTCACAAGTGTCATTCTAAGGGAGGTCTATGGGTACTACGAAACTTCTTAACGAATCGGGATGGCAATCGTGTAATTCAATTACTGTATTATTACACTGATCCTTTTAAATAAAAATTAAGGTTTAATTATGAAGTGACCAAGTCTATTTTTTAAGTAAATCTTAGTTTTGAAAGCTTTTATATATTTAAAAATAGTAATTAAATTATGGTTTATGTACCTAGCACAGCACTCTAAACCTTTCCCCCGGGCCCTGAAAGTCCCTGAGAGAAATCCTTACCAGGACCTCGTGTCAATTGTCCAGTCAGACACTTGTCCCATCACATCCCGATGATAATTACATATTGTCAACAGCAGCCCTCAGAACCTCACCGTTGCACAGCCCCCCGGCCCCCCCGGCCCCACCGGCCCCAGGGCCAACGGTAAATGTTAATTGTTACAGTGTAGCGTTACCGAGCCCTAATACTCGTATTATAAACAAAGGGAGCAATGTTTGTACCTGAATTATTTGTTGCGTCAAAATTAAGACTCCTATTTACAAAAAATTAAATCGCCAGTAAAAAATGTTGAGTATGTAGGTGTATTGTTGTAGGGCTGAGTCAACCCCCCCCCCCGCACCCCGCACCCCGCACGCCGCACGCCGCACCCCGCACCACGCACCACGCACCCCGCACCACGCACCCCACACCCCCGAGCTGGTCAGCAAAAAACTTCTAAACGATGTTGTTTTTCTGCTCGAAAACAACCGTTAGGGTGTCGGAACAATATTTGGAAACCGAATACAAAAACGCCTTTATGGGAGCCCCTACATTGTTCGAATGTGACTCATTGACAAACGCAGCACCTCCGAGCTTTGGATATCAGTTGTACACTAGCAGTAGTAACTGGCTAGAGGGCGCCGGAGTCTCCTCGTCACACTCTTGCACGACACCAGGATCACGAATACTTCCTCCATGCCACCCGACCGACTGCCAACGTCTAAAACTCCATCTCCACTCACCATGAGGTTGGATCGTGCTCGAGTACCTATTAATTATTGCAAAAAAATAGTTGTCAAGTCGAGTCGTTGTCCGAAATATGATCGAAATCTACGGGGTTTGCAGGGACTACGCCGAATGTATATTTCTTTGTATTTCTCGACACGAATACAAAAAGCTTGAACGTATTTTCTATTTGGGTATCAGTGTTGGTCATCAATTAATCAATCAAAATTGTTTATTCATGTAGATATCATTGATAAACTTGTGCACGTATTTTTTTAATCTATTAGATTTCAGGTTGTTATATTCAAAACGGATATAAAAACCAAGAATATTTAAGTTAATAATATAAACATCATAGGCAGGTATCGATTTCCTCGCACTGACTACCGCCTACCCTTGTGGAGCCCTGAGCCCTGAGCCTTGAGTCCTGATGGAACTGCGTCACACCAAGAACGAGACACTAAATAGATAACCAGCTATTATGACAAACGAACACACAAAAAATCATGTTAGTGGTCGCACGGGTAAGGGTGGGACCGCAGCGGACGGCGCGGGGCGACAAGCGGAGCGGGCTCCAATATTATGAGTTTAGTACATTTATTTGATGGTACTTGCATCGAGTTGTTTCAGAATGTTTGATATTGGACAGCATCGGCAAACAGCCCACGGCCCACTCTATGCTCGTATAACATAATAATATGTGAGCCTCGGTGCGACCGGCGGCGGCGGCGGCGGCGGCCACTGGAGCGATGAGCTTTTATTAACATGGACATAAATCATCCGTTCCGTTGTCACAACACTGTCTTAGCGAATACGACTCCCGCCGCCGCGCCCGCGCCCGCTCCCGCTCCCGCTCGAGCGGTGACCGCGATGCGGCGCGCGGAGAGTGCGGGCGCGGGACACTCGGCTACATAATAAATCAGGCAGATAGCGACTCAAACATCCACCGAACAAAAGTTAAGCTTAGAAATTCGAAACTTAAGACGAAGGCTTAATAGAAGGGGATTTTAACATTTCATTAATATGGATGGAGTCAACAGCCAAATGAACGACAGTGGCTGCATGCTGCCGAGCTGGCCTGCTCCACCGTGAAGCAAGTCGAGTCGTTTGCTCATGAGGTTTTAGGAAAATGAGATGAGATGGGTGATGAGAATGTGAGATAGGTCTCAGCCACGCAACTCTATAACCGTCGTATTACTGCTTTGAATAAATTCTCTCTTCAAATCTAGAGAACAACGTGATGAAGAGCGGTGCCTTGCTCCTATCCGAGTACCGGATCGAATCTAATGGGTCTCCTTCACTCGAGTGTATAAATTTTATTAGTCTGAATGTACGAGTATAACAGAGGTGACAATGACGCTTGGCAGGGTGAAATCATTCATGATGATATCGATAATCGAATCGATTTATGACTGTTGATTATGTACGAGTTAATTTCAAATACGCTAGAGTGAGTATAGTTGGAAAATAAATACATTATTATGAAAACGCAAGGAGAAGATAGTGCGTCGTCGCCTTAAACGCCTTAAAGTATGTTAAGACATTCCCGCGTCCGCCGTGCGCTAGCCGCCGCCGGGTGACGCTCGCTGGTCGGTGGTCATACCACTAGGGATCCCTCCATGATTTATTTGTAAATTAGCACTTTGCACTAACAATAAGTTGCGGGTCTAAGTCCTCAGTCAAAGTCAAAGTCAAAATATTTTATTCATATAGGTATCACCAAAGATGTTTAATAATATAATATCATTGGGTATCACTGATACATTTATGCACGTCATTTTTTGGCTTTTCGGAAAGGTGCTTGTCATGGAGGAGAAGAAAAGCCTAAAGAAACTCATCAGCACATCTTTTAAAAAAAATATTACAAAAAAGATAGTAATACAAAAGTATTTACTATTCTGAGTGGAACTGGTTGCAGAGCTAATTATTTCCATGCGTCTTTGTCATTTAAATACTCGTCTACACTATAATATCCCTTGCCTAACAATTGTGTCTTCACACGTTTTTTGGAAGATTCTATTGGAAAGTCACGTAATAATTTTGGGATTTTATTATAGAAATGAATACCAAGCCCTATGAAAGATCGCTGCACTTTCAGAGCACAACGATTGACTGAGCGGTGCAGGCTTCGTGCGCTGTTTCAGCTTTGCATTAGTAATATATAAGTATTGGATAAATTTTTCATTACAAACTGACGAGATGGTCCGGCCACGCGCGTCGTAAAACCAGAGACTGTGACTAGCCTGGTGTTGTGCTCTGGGCTCGCAGGCCGCAGTTCATCGGTAGCAACTTGAAAGCAGTTAAACTGCTTAAGTTGCCGAATGTCCGTTGACATCATACATTGCTTAGCTTCAACGAAAATAAATTACTAGCTCTCATATAAATATAATGTTATATTTCCGGCCCCCCACCGCCCCGCCCCGCCAGCTGCAGGGCACTCCAAGTGTCTCGGCTCTCGAGGCAGCACCGTGTACAATCACATCGTTAATTCCGTTTTTTCAACTTGTTTGCTTAAGAAATAAATTTTCGTAGCGCGACTCAAGTGTTGTTCTATGCGGGGCTCGAGTGGACAGTCGCGTGCACAAGTCGCTATTTAAAATATTATATGATTTATATTTGATACAGGTATTCTGATTCTGAATATACTCGTAGGAAAGGTATAACTAATATTTCACGTAAAAATCCTTACTTCGGCATCATACGGTTTTTTTTCTTTTTAACCGACTTCAATAAGAGGAGTCGTGATTTTCAATTCGATTGTAATACTTTTATGTTGCTCACCTCACAACTCCGTCATTTGTCAACAGATTTGAGTTGACATTTTGATATTGGAAAAGATTTTCAGATTGCTCCCATAGTTATTATTTGGTTTCAATAATAGATTCCTTGGTGAATTAACATGAAATCTTAAAATGTTCTAGATATAAATTTACCATTTTGATGAATGTTCAGCGATAATTTTTAGTGGCTCTGTTTCGAATGCTTTCGAAGTAGTTAGATTATTTTTTTTGGTAACAGTGTGATAATAAGAGTGTGTAGCTATGTAAAGCGTCTTGAACTGAAAGTGTTATCCATTATTTTTATATTTGTAAATTAAATGAGAAAACATTCCAATACCTACACTATAATTTTAATCAGTCAGTAGCGGTAACGCTAATGATTTTAAAGCAGTGTCACCGAGGTTAATTACAAAGCAGTCATCTTTCCAAAGAGATGAAGTAATTTTGTAATAAATAATGTTGTAATTAGTTCCATGTGATGGTGCTCCCGAGCCGACCGCTGCAGGTAATGTATCAGATTTTTCTCACATTTTAACGAAGGCACAATACTCGAGCGCAATTATTCATATTCATCACAAAATGACTGAAATTTCATTAAAACGCCGTCAAATAAAACGCATCAGTGTGACGCCCGCACAATACACGGGCGGACACTTTTTTATTTATTTTACAAATCTAATTATATCAATCGGAAATTCGCGATAGTGATTGATGACTTAGGGCGCGCGCACCACGCGGAACCGCCGATACATCTCACGCCGAATACATCTCACGGGTAACCTGGACCCTTCCTTTATTACCGGATCTCACGCTACCGTTACACTGTTTTAATGCTTAATACTACACCTAATAATTTTATTACATACCTAGGTTGTGACAGAAAAATCACAGTTTGAAATTTCTCTCTACTATAACTTGCTACTGTTGGAAAAGATGTTTTGTAGTGAAAAATTTTATTATAAGCTGCTGCCACTTGTTAGTGGAATATTCAAACGTGATCCCCGTACATCACTAGCGGTGAGCAGTGTACATGCATAGTTATCAAACGCCCCAACTATGAGTCACTAACGATTACTTAAATCGCTCCTTAGTACAGAATCACCATACAAATTCTGTACTAAAGAGCGATTTAAGTAACCGTTAGTGACTGAGTAGGGGCGAAAGTAAACTACATTGCACAAAGTCCAGCGACTTCAAAAAAAGGATGCTGATGACCTAGCTTATCCATTATTTAGGTGAGTTGGTTACCAGCGGGGGGGGGGGACTGATTTTCAGAAGTTTTACTTTGAAAATCGGTTAGAAATGATGATAAGTTGCAGTCGACACAATAACCTACACGCCCGCAGTGGTTTCAACTTATATCCGTTGTAAATTGTAGTCGACGGCAAAGGTGGGCGCGCCCTAACGCAGCCAGGTGTAAAACCCATCACACCACAACAATGTTAATTTGGCAAGTCCCCGCGCCTCCGCCCCCCCACTCGCCCCGCGCCGCGCGCCGTCCCGAGGGTGATTACGAACGAAAAAAATAAGAAGCAGGAAAAAAGTAACGAAAAAATGGAAGATAGATTTCGGTTAATGACCCCTTCGACTAAATTTGCTGGAATTCAGTCTCAAGGCTAAGGAAGTATAATGAATACTGGGATGAACGACTGTCACCAGAAACACCAGAGTCACATAACGTCAATAGTGACGCTGCAGCACTAGGTGGGTACCGCGGAACGAGTTTAAGGTAACGTGAGGACGAATTTTCTATTCGTCGCGTACCCTATAGTGCGGGATATCGTTGAAAAGGTCTTCCAAAAATATTGTGGCTCTTACAAGGCCATTTTTGGAATTAGGGGTCCGTTTGGGAAATATTTAGCTTTAAAATGCTAATTTTGGTTATAGTCAAGTATCCCTCCCCATGCTGGGTAACGGTTGGAGTTATACAAGTAAAAAAATTCTTAAAAATTGTTTATAATATGATGAATTTACAAAGAAAACTATCACGGCTATGTTAGCATAAGTAATGACTAATAGTCGATAAACTTACTACTTCGGAACCCTACATTGCGCTTGGCCTGACTCGCACTTGCCCGGTTTTTTATTAGTTGTAGGTAAGTATGATTTTTTCAACTTCACAGCAGGTCAGCAGCAGCTGGTCAGCACACCCCTCGTTACTATCAGCGAGGTGTACCTACTGCATACGGTTATAATAGGGCAATGTCTTTCAATAGGGCTACACGAGGTGTGTATTATATGGTTTTCTATTATGAAACCTAGATGCCATTTGCTACTGTTGCATAAAAAAAATGACGATGATTTATTGTTTATTATAAGATTATATTATCAGTTCCAAGAAGTGATCACTTGTCTACGCGGCTGTCCAGTAGCTACTGGCGTGTGTTATTTCACAGTCGCGGTGCGGGCCGCGGCGGGCCGCTCGCCGGCACTCAGCGTCGAGCGCCGCCGCACTTCACCGTGCAGTGTCCCTGCAGTGTACCTGCAGTGTCCCTGCAGTGTCCCTGCAGCCTGTAGCCTGCAGCCGCTTCGCCCTCGTCTCCCGGCATCAGACACAAGCCACCAGCGGTCAGCCGCTGTGCTCTCATTACTCATAAAGTCAAAGTCAAAGTCAAAGTCAAAATATTTTATTCATATAGGTATCACTGATACACTTATGCACTCATACTCATACTTTCAAATACAACAAGAACAAAATTAAAAGCTACGTAGTACCAAACAAAGTAAGTAGTCCGTGCGTCAACAATGTTGCTAGTGATATTACACTTCAAGACAAAGTTGTACTTCAGTACAGTACTATAGTATAGCTAATTAAAGGGTAGTACTGGCATGTCACATCATCACTCAAATAGCTTTCTAATGCAGATTACAGTTTCTCTGTTGCAAATAAAAAATATACTGCAATTATCTATTTGTAATAAAGGAAATCACATTCTTGAAATTTTTAAGTTATATTATACTTGTTTTGGCGCGTTTGGAAAAAAATATGAGTAAAATTTTTACGATGCGCGCGCACACCGACAACCGAAAAGCGACATGATGAAGTTAGATGATAACTGATACCTTTTACAAACAAAGAGTTGTGGCACACGAGATAAAATTTTAGTTATTTTTGTTCTGTGACTTCTTCTTCTACATACACACACACGTTTTTTATGATTTCTCTTTTATTCCAATAATGGAAAATATGATACATACATGCAATGATATTATATTACATATTAAAAAGAGGCATACATATGACACATACATGCAATGGCTCGCCGTTACGCTACGACACACTACGTCATCATTCGACCGTCATTATGTATGTATGTATATAAGATGGTGTTATTTCATCAGTCTCTTCTACAAGTATCCTGGACCATGGGGTAGGGAGGATAGCGATAGTGATAACCCTGGGTTAGACTCGTACCCCACGTAATAGGGGCTCTACCAACTGGGTTACGGACTCTACGAGGTCATCAGTGTAAATACTCACATCGATTATTGCTAAGTTTTTAGCTGCAACAAGTGCCCACCAGGTGACAATATTTTGTAAAATGTTACATATATGAGGAGCCGGAGGGCTTCTTGGCCCTCGCCCTGGGTGAGGCTACATTGTAATAACAATACGGCAACCAAACATTTCCATGTTATTTTCAGTAAATGAAACTTACCTACTCGACAAGTCTTCAAAACTTGGATAAAACCACGTATACGTACGATTATAACAAGCTTGACTGGTAGCCAGTGTCCACGATGCACCAGGTGACTTACATTGATGCTTCTGCCTTCTCCTTCCATGTGCGTGCACTCTTACTAACAACCTTTAAGTATTAAGTTGCACTATTTAATCATCGCTGTTAATCATTTTGATGTAAATTCTAATAAACCGAGCGGATCCATCTATGTTTCATTTCCTCAGACATAATTCAATAAAACCCGGCTTCATAATACGCCATTAAAGATTCAGACGTCCCACCCATCAAATTTAATAGATTCTAAACAAATACCATAATTTTATAACAGCCGAGAGCCTATCAATGATTCACTATTCGAGGGCATAACTCACGGGTCGGTATAACGATCTATAGATCTATAGATCCTGCGCTCGATCGTTCAAAGAAATCATCGGAAAAAAGTCAAACGAGACAGTACCATAATGCATGCCATTGTATGCGTCTCGCTCCCTCGCTACACCACGCTAACGAGGGAGCGAGAGCGAGCAGTTTTTATTCAAGTATACACGGTTTCAGAGCACCAGTCTTGCACGACACGCGGTGCAAAGCGGACGTGTCTGAAGTACGGCATCATAACATTGTTAATTTTTTCATTGGACTTTGCGGGGATTGTCAGTGTCTTTTTATTGGAATTCTGAATGGTTGATAAGTGTTTGGGATAAAGGACGTCGCGAGCAATTTTGATGGAATTTTGTGTATTGTGCTGTATTAAAGTGGTGCCGTGAACTGGGATGTATCGAGGAGGTTTCAGATAAACGGTGGGTACTTCCATTTTTGTTAATAATCAATAGTTGATTGATCATCACGACGATAGATAACTGTGTCTACTTGTCGGTGTTTCTAAATACATTTTTATATTTCGTTATTTTAATTTGTATTCGAAACTTTTGAATAACTGATTATACATTTCATTTTGTGGACATAATATTAGGCGATAATTAAGAAATTCCCACTGCACTGACTCTTAACTCTGCACGCAAGCGCTCAAAACAAATTGTTAGGACTATACATGATTCTTATACTGTGACTATTCACTATACCTACCTCCTTATGTTCTATGATACTGATTGATTGTAATTTTTATAAATATTACTAAATTACTATCTAGTTATTATATTCATAATAGCATTCTGAAGTATTCCCGACCTCAGTTGGTTTTTCTGTTAGAGTCGTATCTATGACGAGTTATCGTAGGTTCGGCAATATATCGGTGATTTTCTGTTTCCTCCTTATCATAGAAAACCATGTACCGACCTGTGTCGTGTGGTAGTGAACTTATAATATTTATAACAAGTTCAGTAGGTAAAGCTATAATACATGAATACGATTGTATTGACTAACTAAATTAACTTACACGTTTCCTCCATCCACCCAAACCAAATTAAAGATTTGTGAATTTGGTACGTTTCTTTACTTAATAACGGCGTTAACTTCTGCTTTATGATATTTCAGTAGCCGTCATATTTTATTCCCACACCTTCACCTCGGTATTATTATTATGTATGCTCCATTTAAAATGTGTAGGTTCATAAGCTGACATATACATATATATGACATGTAGATATGTATGTTATAGATGATTAATTATGATATTATAGGTAAATACCTATAATTATAATAACTCCCTTTTTTGCTTTTTAGCTTTTTTATTTTTGTATTTTTGATAGCTACAGAATTACGGAGTTTAAGTGACGTTGTTGCTCCTCTTTATTCTCTAACTAGCAAACCTGCTGTCGCTTCGTCAAAATACTACCCAAATAAGCGATTTCTGAAAATTTAAAAATATTCATACAAATTTTCATTCTGTTTTCCAAAAGAATGTATTTTTTTCTGGAGATAAATGTTTTCTAAAATAATACGACCTGGAGTATTACATTTAATAATTACATCGAATTTTGTTTCCGGGTTCTCGTGCCTGCCTGGACATCTCTACTACGTTACTTAGTGCCCCTTAAAAAAATTGAATGTAGCTACAGAAACAATCTGAGTGTTGTTACAGTCACACACACATGCATATCGTTCTGCGTTCTGTTATCGTTATGGTCGTTGTCAAGTTTCTGGCGGGAGACGTCCACATGTTGAGTCAGGAATGGAGTCTAATCTAACATCCCCTGCTCGATGTGCGCTGGCCACGGACGATGTATAGAGTAATACAGGTCCGGGTATGTCCCGGTTGAAGGTTACCTGGTTTACTACCACCCGGTTTAATCTCGACGATGTCTAGTTGCCGCTTAATAGGATATTTGACCAACCCGGCGAGCTACGAGGGTTCTTCTACAACTGACCATGAAATGTTTATACGCCTTTGGTTATATTGTCGGAGAACAAATAAAAATAATAATGCATCTCTCCCCTTCCCCCTCCTTACTTGTGATGACTTTGTTCACCGTTGGGGAAAACTTGCCACCAGTTACTCGTTTGTAATTAATTTATTGTAATACCTAAATGTCTACAACCTAAATTAAAGTGTTCGTGATAATTACAAATTACACATAATTATGCCAAGCATCCACTTGGCTTGTTCAATGGTAATTCGTTGACAAAACACCTATTCAATTAACGCCTAAGAAATTTGTTAAGCGGTGTTGGGCGACTTAAAATACTGACCTCAATTTCATGTTGACATACCAGGGTGTCGTAAGAGGCGACAAATAACGGCGAATAATTGGTAGGGCTGCTTATGCTGTTAGGAGAATAAGGCAGTATACTGACGTTGAAACTGCTAGGATAGTTTATTTTGCTTATTTCCACAGTGTTATGTCATATGCCATCTTGCTGTGGGGCAAAGCAGCCAATATAGAACAAATTTTCATTCTCCAAAAAAGGGCTGTTAGGGCTATCTATAAACTTAAGTCTCGGGAATCTTTGCGTGAAAAGTTCAAGGTAATAGGTATACTTACAGTAGCTTCCCAGTATATCTTCAATAATGTAGTTTTTATAAGGAAGAATATAAACGCGTATAAACAAAATTTTGATATTAATAATCGCCAAACAAAAAGAATGTATCAATTAATTACGCCTTCGTTCCGCCTAAGTAAAGTGCAACGATCTTTCATAGGGCTTGGTGTACATTTCTATAATAAAATCCCAAAAATAATACGTGACTTGCCAATAGAATCTTTCAAAAAACGTGTAAAAACACAATTGTTAGGCAAGGGATATTATAGTGTAAACGAGTATTTAAATGACAAAGACGCATGGAAATGATTAGCTCTGCAACCAATTCCACTCAGAATAGTAAACTTTTGTATGATAATATCTTTTTTGTAATATTTTTTTTTAAAAGATGTGCTGAGGAGTTTCTTTAGGCTTTTCTTCTCCTCCACGACAAAGCACCTTCCGAAAAGCCAAAAAATGACGTGCATAAGTGTATCAATGATACCTATATGAATAAAATATTTTGACTTTTGACTTTTGAACTTCGTGGTCAGGTAAGGTTGCCAGATGGTTGGGATTTGTCTGGATTTTCCGACATTTCACATGATGTTCAGACAAGTCCCGACAAAATATAAGTACAAGCGACTTTTTGAAGTTTTGTCCAGATATTTGTCTTGCCATCTGGCACTCCTATGGTCAGGCTTCACATAAGGATTATACCTATCATGTCCGGAATGGATGTAAGCACAGTTTATCAACTACAGCAGTCTGTTGTTTATGACCAAATTCAGTTGTGTTTATATTTTATGTTCAATATATAATTTATCTTTAAAATAGTCATTAGTATTATAATTGTTACCGGAATTATTATCTTTTCATGAAGCCTGCCGTGCTAACTAACTACCATCCTCTTTCTTAAATCAGCTTTCAAATGACTCTACGTATTCCGGTTGGAGACTTTCTTTCTCGCTCTTCTTTCTTGACACCTTTGGCTTTACTGATGTTTACTGGCGCGGTGGCCACGTACCGTCAGCTCTTTATTCGGCTAGTCAACTAAAAATAATGATGTAATAAGTTAGTTACTCGAAAAAGAGCATCACAGTCGCTCGCTCGATCTTCCCTTCCTTCAATTGAGCGATAACTCGTTGTCCCGAGCGATGGTGAGCACCCTGGGAATGTATCCAAGCCGAGTGTCGCCGCAGACTGAGGTTCACTCACTGTCAGGAATGTGGACTATTTGATGTATGTAGGCCGCGAGCTGCCTCGCGTGCCTCCAGTGTCGGTCGCCGGTCGCACAGACATAAACACAGTTGGGCAACTGGCGCCGCTCGGGGGTGGGAAAGTCTTTGTCATTATAATTTCATGAACCTCCACGCTTCAGACAACAAATTAAATCTTTGAAAACTGTATCAAAGCACCTGGAGCGGCGGTTCTCACGGGTCGGCTCTCTCCGTACCAATACACATAATACATGTGTCTATGTATTGTGAATGACTCCAGATTGTCGGGGGGCAACTCGTCCCCGGTGGACCGAGCCACGACCCGGACGCTCGCGACGTCACGTCACTGACAATGGGCGCCCCTGCTACTCCAACCAAAATAAACCATTGAAAACTTTGAGTAAGCAATTTGCTTACAGAATTAGACAAAAAATGCGATAAAAGAATCAGTGAAGCGTGTCTTTATTAAAATTGCATTCCCGACGGCGACAAAAAATCTATTTAGTTAATAACGATACAATATTATTAATTTTAGAGCGGGTTACACGTCACCGGCCACCGACTGCGGTCTCCGGACGGTGCAGCGGTGGCCACCACCACACTCACACATACCATACACGTGTGCAAGTGTGTTTGTGTGTGTGTGTGTGTGTGTGTGGTAGTACCTGCTACTGCATCTTGACCAGCCCGAGCTGACCGTCTGCGCTCGTCATCCTCTGCATCTTTCAGAAGGACGTAGCGCGAATCCGTCCAGGGCTCGAGGAAAAAGACATCAGACGAGCAGAGATCAACAAAAGAGCATTCTAGTGTCCTAATAAAAATACTTTTTAAGCACAGGGTACTTAAAGCAAGCTCAGCTCTAGGCCAATTTCATTGCTTTTGTATGTTTTGTGATCTTCATGTTAAAGCCAAAAAATATATAAAGAACCTCGAAAATAGAATACCTTCATTTGTGTTATTTTTCACTTTGACACAATTGCATTCCATGAAATTTCAACCGATTACTATGATTATTATCATTCAGATGGTTACGTGGTGGTAAGGTTCCTTTCTGTACAGAAATGTTAAGTTGTCGTTATATTTAATCTTCTTCAAATTCAAATAATTATACCTACAACAAATCTGAAGTAGGTTTATTTGGAACGCTCGTCAGTTTAATATAAAATGTTTTCGGCGGCGGGCTTCGGTCGCTGGGCACACACACACACACACACACACACACACACACTGGACATTGTTAACAAAAGAGTGATGCAAAAAATAAAATTTATTATTTACAATGAAGCGAGTGAATACAGACATGACGTGGCGAGACCCGCCCGGTGTCCGGCATGCGGCATGGCGGGCGTGGGGCACTTCGCATGTATATCACTCGATATTACAGTGTGGGGCTATCTCCTTGTAGCGCGGTAGGCTGGCCCCATGATGGCCCCATGCTGGCCCCCAGTCGACCGCAGCGGCCAGGACAGATGTCACTCCCAAATATTCGACATGTATCGCATGCGGTTTACAATTCGGAATTCTGCAAAAGCTACAACCCTGATCGCAATTACGCACAACCCTGATCGCAATTACGCAGTGCACAGTATGCAATTAAGTGCAGGGGCCACCGTGGTCAGTGATAGCCTAGTGGTTAGAATGTTGGTCTCCCGAACGCGGGGGCCCGGGTTCAAATCCTGGCGCGCACCTCTAATTTTCAAATATTATGTGCGTATTACAAGTTAATTATCACTTGCTTCGGTGAAGGAAAACATCGTGAGGAAACCTGCACACCTGAGAGTTCTCCATAATGTTCTCAAAGGTGTGTGAAGTCTACCAATCCGCACTTGGCCAGCGTGGTAGACTATGGCCTGTACCCCTCACATTGTGAGAGGAGACCCCGAGCCCAGCAGTGGGACAACTATGGGTTGTTGCTTTGCTTTTTTTGCCACCGTGGTCGGTGCACGACGCCGCGACACAGCCAAGGCAGTGTCATATGAGCAGTCCATATTATTTATCAATAATGCTAATGATCCCAAAAAGCTGTAAGCAAGACTCTTACGAGATTGAGGTACGGTCCTGTAACTAGGTGTCACCAGACCCATCACCCAGCTTTTTTACAAAGCAATTTATTTTTACAAAGTTTTACCACAATTTACAGATCTTTCCATAACATTTCTCTGAAAAATTGTTCAAGTTTCGATTACATTCACAGTAGTAGCATGGAGTATTTCAGTTGATAGGCTTTTACTTAAACCGAGCGCTGATCCATTTCCTATACCGTTGCATTGTCTAAGCAGCCGCCAACATGACTCCGATGTGGAGCAATCCGGGACGATTTATGACGTGGCCGCTCGGCCGGGCCGTGGGCCGGGATTGATGGCCGCCATCCCCGCGCCCCACCGCCCCACCGCCCCATCGCCCCGCTCCTAATGCTAGACTATTTGAAAGCGCACTGCAATTTCTTGCCCCATCTAGAGAACCGATGGGACGTTTTGTTTGAAAGCGGATTACTAAACGCTGCCTGCAGAGACCATCGCAATAGCAGCGGCAGCAGCAGGTGCAGCAGCTCACGACATGACGACACGACACTAGTGTCGCGGCACATTCAGTTGGTGTCACATGTTCACCAACATAATTTGAAATGCCGGACTGTCGTCTGTCGTATTCTACGACAGCTTCTACCGAGCAGCAATACACCTTCCCTCATACCTGTAGAACAAACAAACGAGTATGCCAGCAGTGTTCTGAGGGAAAAAATTCCCGTGACAATTCGTTACACGCATTCAACAGATGTGCGCCGCCGTGACCCCGGAGCACCACGTGGCACAGGACGCCGGGTGGACGGCGAAGTAGCAGCCACTCTACATACCAACTGATCTTTGAAATAAAGCTGTAAAGCTGTAAAATGGCCAGTAATGGCCGCTTTCGGCCAATAACAAGCCGTTTGTAGTCGCCAGCCGACTCACCGGGTAGTAAATTAATTATCCACTTACACTAATTAATTTTACTTAATTACGTTACGATGTGAGTGCAAGATGCGATCTGCGACTCCACCACTAATTGGGTTGTGGCCCGCGTGTTCCCCCCCCCCTCCCCCCGTGCAGAGTCCAGCAGCCAGCTCTCCCCTGATGGACCTGTCACATTTAGTTCACTCACAGTTACCATTAAAAGTTCCGGGGTAAAAGTATAAAAGATGTTGTATCTCAAACAGCATCAGTTTCAATTAACAAAATTATCCAGCGTGTGATTGTGATTTGGGATCAAGCTGCAGCCCCCCGCGACCCCCCGCGACCCCCCGCGACCCCTCCGCACTCCGCTTCACTTCGACAAAACTATATCTAAGTTTAACTTCAAACATAATTTATCGACTTGCTTGAATCACGACTCAGTATGATTTTAAACGCATCGTTATTTTTAATCTTTTAAACCGCAGAGTTCACGGGAATTTCATTCTAATCGTGTTCTCCATAAGGCCCGATTCCGAGGCGAGGGCGATCACAATGACATTGTAAAGTTCTTCTAAACTAACCCGACCGTATCCATGTCAAAGGGCAGCAAGAAATTAAAATTTAAAATATCCGGTCAATCGTGAGACGGCACTTAGTGTGGACTGTGTCTGCCTGTGTCTGCCCGTGTCTGCCCGTGTCTGCGGACGGCTGGAGTGCCGGACACTCCGCTTCAACATTCATTTATCAAACAAATGATTCTTAATGATAAGTGATAGCACAGAAGATATAATAGAGCGTGTGATAGTTAAACATTTGGAACAAAACTAAAACAATTAAGTGTGACGCTACAGGCCGCGCGGCGCCGGCCGTTGAGGAGCTCATCTCTAGACCTCATCATATTTATATGGGACCGACTTGTAACTACCCGAATACTATACAACTTTAAACAAACAATCGTACTAATATAGTATTAATGTGAAAATTAGTGACGATATTTTTTACCCAACTCTAACCCAGTTCCAGATGATCTAGAAAGTTAAAATTTATCCAGGTAGGTAAGGTAGTTGGGTGAATACAAAGGAATAAATCAGAAACTAGTATTTTTTATTACAATGTGTAATATTACACGAACCATTGCGACATACTTAACTCGAGACCTATTTAACCTACATACATGAAGTTTGGCACATTTATTAAAACCCCTTAGCTTATTTAGAATTAAATTTTTTATAAATGTAGCTCAAACAGTTTTTGATGTATTAACGTTTAAAAACCCGCATTTTGGTGACTGGCTCACTGACATACATCACCAACATGACCTACAGGATCAAAAACATAACCTACTTCCAGATGATCTAGATACTTTATATTTGGCATCAAGGTAGACTATTAGGCATATTATGTAACGGAAAAAATCTAAAAACTGAAAATTATTGGTAATTAGTGAAACTAGTGAATTAGCGGTTCCACTGTATAGAGTAATATTACAAATAACAATGGGAATATTCATTATCTATAAACACTAATAACTTCTAGACAAAAAGTAATGATATCTCATCAAAAATATAAATGTAAAATGAGAGCCATGTTCATAAAAAGAACTGAGATCTAAATGGGTGTCAAGTTCTGTGTGAAAAGATTAAAGTTTTAGTGACAAGAACATAATTATTGTAATTCAAGCTTTACATTTGACTTGGCACACTACCGCGTGTCTAGATGTCCTCACTCCTCACCGTCGGCCAGCTCCGGCGTGCCGCAGTACCATTTTTTTGTCGTTACAATTATACGACAAAACAAACAATCCAAATATATTTAGTATAGGTTACTTTCATTTTCGAGAAGAACAATCAAATGTAGGTTCATGTATCTGCATTGTGTACATAACGCAAACGGTTCTGTAGACTTTTAAATTTACCTCACAGTAGAGGCGGCGGCGGCCCCTCCCCCCCCCCTCCCCCCCCCCCCTCCCACCTCCCTCTCCCCACTCCGTTCTATTCACCGACTCCTAAACTTGTTCGTAGCAAAATAAAATAATTTTAAAATCAAGATATTTGGATATCTTCATTTGCTAGACTCGATGCAAAAAATTTAATGTAGGGTTGTCGATATATTTACTTTTCTTTCTTTGTTTCTTGAATGCTTTTTTAAACATCAATTTATTTGCGTAAGTCTAGAAATTTCGGCGACAAATACCTTATCTCAGTTTAAGGAGAAGGATCGCTACTTAGGACTTCATTTGGGAGGGCTCACTCGCAAGTATCACAGGAGAAGGGGTTCATTACACACAGAGTTTTTTCGCGGCAGAAGTAGTTGCAGTTGCGCAAAAGCACACCAACCCATTAGTAATTTTTTACTATACTCGTAGTACATCCAAGATATCATGTTAAGTTAGGTACACAGTGCCAACCGCCAACCCTAGTGACAATATTGACAATCGTAGCGATGAGCACAAGATAAGGAAACTAAAAAGAGTCGACGAAGCGCGAATTTCATATTTGTAGAGCGAACTAGTGACCGGCGCCGCCCCGCCCGCGTGCCCCGCGTGCCCCGCGTGCCCCACGTGTCCCGCGTGGGACCCTGATAGACACACTGACTGACTGCGGGACGGTGATCGGGCCCGAGGGCTGGGTGGTTGCACAGCCGTCACACTCCTGGACGGCCTGAGTCATCATCGGTACGGAACGGAGCCGACCCGAGCTGACATCAAAGATATAACAATTAAATACACACCTCCAGACAACCGGTCACCGCTCACCAGGACAGTAGAGAGTGGAGCTGAGATAACACTTCTCGTGTTAATTCAGTTCCATTAGCTATATTTAGCTGAACGTAAATAACATAGGATCACCACCAGTGACATGGACGCCATGGATCATGTAATGTGGATCCTGTCGAGTGCGAGCTGGCGCCGCGCCCCGGTAGCCCGCGCAGGACGCTGTGACCCGCGCGGCCCTCGCCTTCGATTAGGATCTTCAGTCTTCAATTAGGATAATGGAACGGTTCGTTCCGCTCGGCATCTTGTGTTACCGCATTTAAACATCCTGTTAACTTCCAGATAACAATAAATAAATTCGCTTATTTGAAAATGAACAATAACACTACTGTGTAATTATGTGCTGATAATTCTGATCGAACCTGTAATTCTATGACACGGATTTATTCATGTTAGTTAGCTATTTATTTGTTTGAGTCGTCATAAGTCGGTTATTAATGTTATTATTGGTGATAAAGCCCCTTAATCAATATATGTTTGAATTTTAATATTCAATTTACTTATAGATTAATGATCGCCGATGATGAGGTAATATTATAATTTTTTTGTCCAAATTCCGAAGTCGCCATCGCCAGTGTGTGTGCGTCGTAATGTACTCGCAGAGTGACCGCCTGGGCGACCGGGCACCCGGGCGAGCGCTGCCCGCTGCCATCATTTATCAAACCACATTATTTATTTTGCGACATTCAAACTCAAAGCCTATTCTTAGCTGTTTATCCGTACCTATGAATATTCTCATCAACATCATCATTTTCAAGGGATTTAATCCTTGCTCTTGTGCAGCTCCTACCAACTGGCAGTGACCCATCAGCTCGAACATGACCTTCCGCCACTCGGCCACTCGGCCTGTCTCCCGGCTGTCCCGCTGTCCCGCTGTCCCGCTCGAGTGTCCCAGTGTCCCGCGGCTGAAGAACGAACCGTCATGAATATATTCATGGAGCCAGCGCCGCGGCGCCGCGTCATGTCGACAACTAATAAATACGCGACATACCGAGGTCGACGAACTTTACCAATTTGTGGACTCCTAAAAATTTGTTCAAATTTTGTTTTGACATTTTTATTGTTTTAATCCGGTGCCTCAATAACGACGTCATTATATTTTAAATGGCGCAGAGCGACTACGGCGAGGTGCGATTTTTTGTTATTTACCTTGTTCGGCCCATTATAGTATTAACATATCGCTTGTCAGATTAGACGACGGGTAGGCTATAATATAATAATATATGGGAATAGAGGATAGACGTCTGGCCGCGGCACCGGTCGCAGCCTCCTGCAGCCTCCTGCCACCTGCATACACTGCAGTGACTGCAGTCTGCAGCGAGCTGTACACTCCGGCGCGGCGGCGTCAGACACTTAACACTTACACTACAGTCCAGCCTCTCGGACCTCTAGTAATTGTATTCTTTTTTTTAATCTTTAAACTATGTGACTGACTACAATGGTTACATAGCATTTACATGCCCCAGTGTAATTACTACAATTAGTGCATTACTCTATAGATTCCACTGGCCAGTGGCCGGCATCGGACTAGGTTTGACGGCCGTACATTACAAATTTGGTAATTGGCGAGCTCCCTCGGTAATTAACCGAAATATCGATTTGGGCTTTAATTCGTTATTCGGGGATCGGATTCCTCGGGTCCCCGATCGAGCCGATAAAAAAGGGCTTCGGCTGCGTCGTGGCTAATGACAGAGGAATCTCTTTGTATGGGACGGCGGAGGGCACGCGGCGGTGCGGCCGTGCGGCGGTGCGGCGCGGCGGTGCGGCGGTGCGGCGCGGCCGTGCGGCGGGCGGCGACGGCATGTGTTCCGCGAACCCGATTGGCTACAATTAGACGTTTTGTGCTGAATTCGTCGGCGGCGGAGTATTGTTTTTAATTGTTGCCAGTTTAACGTTCCACCGCGCGGCGGCGGGGGGGGGCACGGGGGGGGGGGATGTGACTCCAGAACACCGCGATCGCCAGATGAACCAGCACACCATCCAAGTCGTTATGTAGAATTCTCACGGCATCGCGGCACCGCGGCACACAATTCTCTCTTTTCTGAACAGAACTATGCTGATGCTTCAACAGTAGATTCGTCCTCTCTTCAGAACAAAACTAGAATAGTTGTGTTGCTCAGCGTCATAACCTCGAGAGTAGATTCGAAGACAAACAAAAGCTGCAGATACAATCACAAGTCACAACAGCATCGTTCAACATGCAATGGGAAATAAATATTGTCCAACGGATGCGATACACTTGAGTTAGTGTAAGGATGACCTAGACCGGGGACACCTGGAGCCCTGGAGGAGAGGACACTGTCGTAGTGGCTTGTGCCCCAGAGGCCACTGAACTCCTCACCCCTCATGCTCACCGCAGCAATCGCTATTCAGCTCTCTATATGACGTCACACGAAATTTATTGATCACGACGTCATTAAAATCTTGTCTAATGAATGAAGCGCTAATTATAATGACATCACCTCCAATTTGTTTGTTCGCGGCGACGCGCGACGCGGCGACGGTCGTTTAGATGCCACAGGCGACAACATCTAATTATAACAACTTTGTTGAAACTTAAGGCTATTATGAATAATTCCCACATTCAGCCTCATTTACACCTTCGATTCGCGCAGCGGACGAGCGCGAGCCGCGAGCCGGCAGAGAGTAAGGCCGCGGTCTCCCGCCGCGCGCTGCGACACTATTCTATTATAGCACAACTAGTGTAAAAATATTGTTCAATTTAAAATCATTCGTGAATAACTTTTTTGGTTCATAATCGTTCACCGCATATTTTTTTTATAAAGAATACGTAGTTCGCAATATATTTCTTTGCATTGTAGATCTAAAATGCTCTGGCTGGGCATACTAAATCATACCAAGTACCCTTGGAATCCATGCGTGAGGAGCAGGGGCGGGGGCGCGAACGGGGGTGCAGCTATCCGATAATAAGATCAACGTACGAAGACGGTTTCAAAATGGAATATAAACTGGTACAATGCTACTAGTTGATCGCATATCGCCGGCGGCGGGCGGTCGGTTGCCGGCGAGGGGCCGAAGCGAGGAAACTGTATAATAATCGATTCAGTTTGATTTTACGATGAAAAAATGTAAACAACGTGAGTGGCGCGCGACCAGTTAGTGCAGATCTGTAAGAACACTCATAGAAACTTTATTGCACGCGAGACACGATACAAACAAGCTATGTAATCATGTGTTGATTAACACACACTTTATTTATTTTTACTTTATTATTTTAAAAAGTACAGTTCTAAACTTGCATGTGAAGGCTTATGTCATATAATTTACGTTGTGGGAACTAGAAAATTCTCTCGATCATTGTTATTGATAGAGGCAGGCCGCAGCAAACAGTCTGCACGTAACCTATTCATCGATTTCATGTATTTAGCAAACTAAACGGATAAGCTAGAGGAGTATGTTGCAGTCTGTACAGTACAAGCACATCGTGCGGTACCACACAGCGGTGCAACACGGCGGGACATCGGCTGTAAAAGTGAAGGTTGAACCGTCATCGAGTCAGTGAAGTGGTCGCCGTGTGGAGTGGACACTGTACATACACTACACAACACCACGCCGCGCCGTGTGTTAGTGACGAGGTGAGCTGGGGCCTGGTTGTGACGCGGCTCAGGCGACGCTCGGCGGCTTCACGTCGGGAGCAGCCTCTCGGAACACGATAGAGCCGTGCTCGGGAATCGAACTCGCGTCCCGATAGCATCGCCGACCGCCGGTATTCCAAACATTCCTCGCCCAGATACCGGGGAGCCGGGCAGCCGGGGAGCGTCAGCAGCGACCGACAGACGCGATCGGTCATGGTTTGAGGGAGTTTATAGAAAGGTTGCAGCTCTCTGGCGTGTATCGTGGCACGGGGTCCAGGTATTTGTACACTGTACAGTAGATTCACTAGGGAGTAGCACCGGCGCGGTGCCGTACTGTTCTGAAGTGAAGCAACTCTCAGTAACGCGGGTACACCAGCCTCTGTATTCTACCGCTCTGATACATTTTGTAGAGTATGTGCAGGAATTAAACACACACAAACACAATTAAGTTTTTATGACTTTTAAAGTTAAGGGTAAGCATCAAGTTGATAAGACTTTTAAACATTTAACTACTAATTTTAAACACTTTACCATCTGAGACACCGTCCGCGTCAGGTGGAAAATTCAAGTGAAGCATTAACTGTATAAAAATTTTTTTTTTTTTAATTTTTATAATCAGTATAGACGCGTGATTTGCTGACGGTGCCGCAAGCGTCAGGGCCGTATCATTCATGTTCGTATGTATACCTGCTCGGTTTTTTTCTTGTTGTACGTTTCCCGCAGTCCGCACTCCGCAGTGCGCAGTCCGCTCCGCAGTGCGCAGTGCGCAGCCCGCAGCGTTAATGTGCGTATGGAGTCTCAAAATGTATTATCGGCAGAGGCATCGACTCGCAGCCTTTTTTCATGTTTTTTCGAGTTCATTTTTCTAAAAAATATTTTCCGTCCCGTTCCGGAATGATTACATCGTTCCGGGAACCGGCACCGGCCCGTAATTGGGAAGCTATCGCCGATATGTTAATTATAGTACTCGAAGCTCGCTTTAATATGATAATTGCCGGTTCTGTCGGTTCTGTTTGGCGCTGCAGCGCTGCTCCGCTGCTCGACCGGCGACCGGCGACCGGAGACCGATAGTGTGCAAATACATCTTTATAGATGTGTGACGCCGGACAACGCGCCAAGTGCGATCGATATCATAATATGTAGTACAGCGAGCCTCTCGCGCCTCCACTTAGGACCACGCCTCCACTTACATCTCGACGAGCAATCGCAGAAACCATCGTCATATCTGATGAGATATCTCCGCGAGATCTTTACATTTTCATAAATCGGCAAACGTTTTACCTGGGTGGCCAACACGGCCATTACTAGCCACTCTTGGGCAAAAACCCTCCAAAGTGCGACGACAAATCACACAAGCTCCAAGTTATCTCGACAGCGCCGCAGACACACCATTATGACCCGTAATGGCTAAGCAATAGAGGTGTTAATCGGCAGTTTATTATTCTCCTCGCTTTGACATCCTGAGAGGACTGGAACAGAAACCATAAAGTTTAGGGCCGGTCCCACTGCTATCGAGATTGATCAATGATCCACTTTAAGTTTAGAAAATATTACCCGAACGAAACATGCACAGTATAAAGACCAAAAATATAATTTGAAATTTTTTAAGTTATTTAAAGTAACACAGTTGTGGGCGAGTGTGCGTTAATCTTAACTGATCTTAATTTAGTAGTTACGTAACAAATATTAGAAGTTATCATCAAATGTATACCTATCCATTTCAAATTTATTTGATACCATTTGTTATTCAATTGTCAAGTATATTTTAATGCACAGTTCCAGGTACTCTTCAAATTAAATTGGAATTAAAATGTGTTGGTAATAATGAGGATTAAAAAAGGGTCATGTTTCTCAAGCCTCTTATATACATGTACTCGTATATGTCAGAACCAATGAGAAATACGTGAGTTTACAATCAGTGTGTAAGTGTAAGTGTGCGTCCACATTGCCAGACGGGCGGTTGCGACGACGTGTTGGGTGCGAAATATTTAGCATGCCAAACCACCGCGCGCGCCGTTTGCATCCATAGTGTAGTGACTAAGGCGGGCGCCTAGTGCGAGATAGCTCGTGTAATTTGCAAACGTTCCTATCCGCGGGCTATGGCCACACTACAGGCCTAGTCAGCAAGCGGCCCAACACGTGGGTAGCGGAAGTATTAAACCAGTTCGGTCTTATCGCTAAACCTAAGCGCGTTTTCAAATTTTTTTTTAGAAAATGGCAGAAATATTGTTAATGATTCACAATAACTGAAAATACTTCAAAACGCTACAGCATCTCGCACGCTACTGTCAGGCCCGCTTGAGGCCCTAGTCACGGCGCGTTCACTGTGGACGCACACTAACCGTCAGTTAGTAAACCGTCAGTGTAGCGGTGTGTTAGCGGCGGCGCGACCGTCCGCAGACGCTCTTATTTCAACGGTGAGTGGGGGGGGGGGAGGCGGGGGAGCACTATCGCACAGCAAAGGTTAGCTGAGCACTACACCACTACAACAGCGACGAGTCAGATTTCACTGGACACTGAACTTTTATGCGTTGCCAGCCAAGAAAGAGAGAAGAAAAAGAAAGAAAGAACTGGCACTCTCCCGCCTCTCAAGCCCGCAACCAGAATACGACGAGTCGTTTGGCGGCTGTCTCAAGCAAGAGCGTGGTATCCAGGTGGTCCCCACTCCCCATGGAGAAAGAATAATAATGGTATTAATGAAATATTACCAATATAATCCCTCCAAGGAGCCCTACCACCTGCGAGCCGGATTTAGTCACCTCTTACGACACCCATCCGGTGAGGGATTAGGGTTAGTATTCTAAGCCGCCTCAATACGGCATAAAACTCTGGACTATGAGCGTGGCAGCTGCAACCACTCCCCGTTGAGGCTGCTGTCTCCATCCATATGTCAAATGTTCACATTTGATGACACGTGTGCGGTGTCACCAAACACTAAAACAACAACAACAACATACAACAACGGGCAGTGGCAGAGAAGAAAAATGTTTCCCTATCGTTTGTTTGTGCGCAATGAACAGTAGCTACTCGCCTTTTAGCGGTCCTTACAGCTTCATACGGATAGGGAGGGAAGTCAGAAAAGACTTAGTCGGGACTTTTAAAAAGTAGCTCCAATTCCTCGAAAAATTGGGGTTAGCTAATGTCATTAGGGCACTCCCTGAGGGGTTCGGATCACGGGTTAGGGAGTCGGTTGTAGCCGTGGACATGGGGGCGAGTTAGTTATCTTTATAATGCAAGCTATAATTATTACACTAAGTGCTTCATGTATCATTATAAGAGTACAACCTTTAACCAATTTGACGACCGCTCGACCGGAGCAATAGTAATGTTGAGGCGGTCGTTGTGTCGCGGACACTCACCAGACACCACTCAGCACTAACCACACGGCGCATGCGGGTATTGTCACCTTCGGATTGCGAGTCCGTGTTGTTAATAACATTTTATGGAAGAGTTTCTCAATGAACGGAGGTTTGGAATTGTAATAAAATTAGCACATTTACATATTCTTGCATTTTATAGCGGGTCGGGCTGGGTTTGTGAACCAAACAACCTTATAAATACAAAAAATTATTCAGGTTAAGTTTTGTATTGTATTTGGTTGGTCATCTCTATAGACGCGTATACGCGGCGGTGTGTCTGAATAATTTTGAACCAGTATAAGTGTCATGGAACGCTCCTCCACTCTGCAGCAGCAGTCAGCACTAGCAGCCAGATGCTGTCCCTACATACATGTCCTGGGGAACACCAGAACTATGTAACATCCCTGTCCCGGCTGGCGTCCCGGCGTCCCGGCGAGCGCACGGCACAGCACCCGACATTGTCACGAGGCCACACTGCACTGTCACTATTTTTTTCTCAAACAAGAGACCGTTTATAGAAGGAACGACTCCTGCTTCTCAATCGATCACATTTGACGGCCCAAACATACCTCGAGCTCCGCGCTGCCTCCGAGCTCCGAGCGAAACGCTACCCTCGTGCTACTGCAGTATGCTCCGTTTTATTTTACACATCTTCGCAGTCGTTTTATGACAGACCCATTTACATTCGCGGTCGTCGAGGACTTTATTCCAACACGCTAAGGATGTTTTTCCCTCGTCTGTTGTTTACATAAATCGCGCGACGGTGCTGTCCAATCTTGTACTCGACACAAACTTTATTGCTCGGTAATAAAGTTGTTTTTTGCATGTTTTTGCATTACCAACGACACGTTTGACATGTGCGGTCGAGTAGCTCGTATGACGGAGGCGATAAGGTCGCGACTCGACCGTCGCGGCGACCGGCGGCGGCTGGCGGCTCCGTCCGTCCGTCGCGGCCGCTCGCGAGGTAGACAGACACGCAATATGTCAGAAACTTGAATTTTAGTGCGTGAAATTGACTGAAGGGTTTTTAGGGTTGGAAGAATTTTATTTTTTTATTGATCAAGATAAATTATATGTTTTTTTAATAATATGGAGCTGCGGTGGCCTAACAGTCTTACTCGTATAACCAGACGGAATAATGGCCGGTTTCTGAAGTCTCCAGTTAAACGATCAACAGCTATTGAATCAATAAAGTTAAACTTAAGTTACATATTCGATAACAGCCCTTCGGCGCATAATGTACAAAACGCAAAATGAACACAACACGCAAAATGTACAAATCGCAAAATGTACAAAACGCAAAATGTACAAAACGCAGAATGAACACAACACGCAAAATGTACAAATCGCATAATGTGCAAGAAAGCCCACGTTCACATCGATCACGTGCATAAACGACACAAAATATTTTTTAAGCAAAACGATCTAACAAAATATTTCTACTAAGTATCTAAGTATTTATAATATTATTTCCCTATGTGGCGCCGGGTCCACTTAAGTACAATAGCACCACTCCCACCTCTTCCTGGGATGTCGTAAAAGGCGACTAATACTGGCACTGAGGACCGACGACAAGATAAAAGAGTTGGAAGAAGAGATAGACAAATTAAACTGGAGTATTGTGGGATTATCTGAATCCGAAGACAGGGGGAGGACACGATAATACTCAAATCCGGAAACTTGCTCTATCACCGGGAGGGCGAACATCTGTTCCAAGGTGGTGTCGGGTTTCTCGTCCCCAAGTCCCTTATCAATAACATTGTGCAGGTTGGGAGCGTGTCGGTCAGGATAGCATACCTTACACTCGGGATATCACAACGGTATTCATAGAAGGTCGTACAGGTATATGCGCCGAATTCGACACATCCCGACGATGAGGTGGAGGTTATGTATGAGGAAATTAGTATAGCCATACATACCTCTAAAGCTCATTTCATAGTTGTGATGGGGGACTTTAACGCGAGACCAGGTACGCGAAATGACGCCGAGATAAAAGTTGGTCCCTTCAGATTTGGACGACGGAACCACCGGGGCTACTTACTGGCTAACGTTTTAGAGAAGGAAGATCTCTTTATGATGAACTCCATCTCCAGAAAACCACCCCAGCGTAAGTGGACTTGGACTGATGGTTCAACTACAAGTGAAATAGACTTCATTCTGGCAGACAATCTGCACATATTAATTTAATGGTGTCTCTGTGATCAGCAGGTTTAAAACCGGAAGCGATCACCGTCTTGTAAGAGGCACATTAAATATCAACGTGAAGCTGGAACGTGTACGCCTGATGAAGTCTGCGCGTTTCGCGAGCCTGGAATCATGCGTTTCAGTTGACGAGTTTAACACAAAGATGGTAACAAACAACTGTTCACGAGGTAGGGTCAAAGTTCTTTAAGACCCGCTCCAGTGGAAGATCTCAGGTTCTCTCAGAACATCACATCATCGTTCTAATGAGGGATCGGCGGTCTTCAACCTTACTTAATATCAAAAAGAAAAGCCCTTCAAAAGTTGCGTGTCGTCGTGAAAGAGGCCTTAGTCCTTGTTGCACATTTTGCGATTTGTACATTTTGCGTGTTGTGTTCATTCTGCGTTTTGTACATTTTGCGTTTTGTACATTTTGCGATTTGTACATTTTGCGTGTTGTGTTCATTTTGCGTTTTGTACATTATGCGCCGAAGGGGATAACAGTCACTGGGTTTCTGAGCACGCGAGGAGCCTTTCAATAACTATGAATCCAATAATGAGTATCTAAAACTGCCACTAGATGGCTCTCTTCAAAAGATAATAAAAAGATAAGTTTTAAATAGATATTATCATTTTATTTTGTCGTTTTGACTAATTGTATTTATTTTGTGGTAGTAAATATGTAAAAAATATTGAAATTTGGTATTTATTTGCGTCTGTTCATCATAGTCAAATATCAACAATTAAATTTAAAAACGTCAATTTAACGTTTATTTTGGTTACCATTGGTTACCATTGGTTACTATGGTAACATAGTATTTGAGAATAACACCTCTGTCATTCATTGTCAATCTAGAAAAAATTGTTGATTTCTTGCAATTAATTGTATTTGTATTTTCAATAATCTGAGGTCCTTGAGGCTATCGATATACCTACGGCACACACAAATGACCTCAAAATAGTTGTAACTTGTAATTTGTCATATTCTGTCCACGAAATGTTAAAATGAAACGTCAAATAAAGTTATGGAACCGATAAACGGCCATCTATGCTTAGATAAGTTAATCTTAGATAAAACGGAATTTATCTATTATCGCCGTGCTCAGAAACGCTTTTTCGGAAGTTATCGACCCGTTAGCGTTTTTGAATAGATAAACTCTCGAAAAAAGGATCTCAGAAACCGGGCATAAGACTGGCAGATATGCGATTTCCTCATGGCAATGTTCAGTGATTCGCACCGAGTGTATATCACTATCTGATCAACACAACAATAACAAGTGCAGCAACCAGCGCGCAGCGTGCTTGTGGCAGCGCGGGTGACGGCGCACATCATATTATCATAATGCATTTTTTTTAATAATTGCAGATAATAATAGTATACTTTCATGTTAAGCGCGATCTCCATCTGATTTCAGAAAACATTCGAAGTTTTTGAAGTAAAACTTCTTTAGGCACGACTTGATACTAACTCAGATTATTTTTCGGACCGAAGTATTCGGACGGAAATGAACGATCAGTAGTCTAGTCTGTTAACACCGTTTTTAAAAACTGAAACTTACAATAGAATGTTGTGAGGATAATGTGATACATATTTTTTAACCCCCCACCCAAAAACGAGGGGTGTTATAGCTTATCATAATTATCAAATGAAAGGATTTTATTTGTGCATTACAAAATTGGCTGTTTGAAAGGGGCGAGGTATGGGGATGGGGATGAATTTACTGAATTCAGCGAATATACCTGAGTGGGGTATCAAAAAGTTTAATTTTTTGGTAATACATATCACCAACGTCAAAGAAGTTTTACTTCAATCGACCGTAAAGATTACATACACACATTTTTTTATAATAATAAATAAACGAAAGAAATAATTTAAATGTCGGCTCGCTAGCTCGCCATACGGATGATGCTCGGAGTATTGAACACGGGTGTCTCCTCTTGAGGAGGGCTAGACCTCTTGTGGAGACGACATCCTTAATTGCATAATATGCAATCTATTTGTGATGAGCTGTGTATGGTGCGGCGTCCACGTGGGTGTCGGTAGAGCCAACAAAGTCAAAGGGGTCAAAGTTGAGTGAGGAGCTCACGAGTCACGGCATTGCTCCCCTGGTCACGTCACATCCTGGACACCATCCACTGTTATGAGGTACGTGGCAGAAAAAAAGAACACAACTACAATGGGTAGCAATAGTCCTCTTAAACTGTAGATATTTGCAAAAACAACATCCGCCGTAGGTACGTCTTTAAAATTGCCAGATTACAGATTACATTATTGGTACACGAAAATGTTAAGTAAAATGAGCTTACAAATGAACATCCACCCTTAGATACTTGGCAAACGGAGAAGTGGAGATCATAATTATCACAAGTAGCTCGTGGCTCCTAGTCTCAGCTCAACACAGCTCAGCTCGGTCAAAACACATCTTTCCTAGTCTCATTGTTGTGTCTTCAGTATGATCTCGTCTCCTTTTGTGTTTTTGTATGTCACTGTATAAATAGCTTCTGGCTGTATTTGTTTCTTACTTTTGCTTGAATGCAGAATGTGAATAAACTCCCATTATTTAAAAAAAAAACATTTACCTCAGATCTTCTGTGACAGAAGTGTGAAGATTGTTGAATGTGTTTTTTATCTTCATAATCAATACACTTTACCATCATCGGATGCCACAAAACATAACATAATCCCTAGCCCCCTCAAATATTCCAAAATCAATCATTGAGAATCACTCCACTCCGGATAGTTTTTATAAAAATAAGGCAGATCGGTCATTTCTCCGCACTATTAATCATTATTATTAAGCATAAGACACGCTTCGTTTAAAACCGCTCGGTCACGGCGACTGGCGGCTGGCGGCTTGTGGGCCTAGACACACAATGGGGCTGGGACTTGTTTGAATTGGAAATCGTTGACCTGGATTGGGGGCGGGGAGGGGGGAAAGGGGGGCGGGGAGGGGCGCTGGTGCTGGGCTCTCCCCACGGAGGTCAAAATTAAAAGAGCGTCCTGGATTACTGCATACAAGTGTTCAGTAACGAATTCCATCCGACGGACTGCACCCGGCCGACCGCAGCTGTCCGCCCGCCGGCGGCTGCAGGCGGTGCCGCCGGGGACACGCCGCGGTGCCGGCGGCTGACTGCAGCGAGAGCCAAGTGGAGCTAGTAGACAGGCAGCCAGGCGGGCCAGCTTCTGTCGCCTCTTCCGACGCCTTATTATACCGGCATGGGATTGGGGTCAGTATTTAAAAACTCCTAGATATGGAAAATTACTTAAAATCAACAAGACAATATCAGGAATAAAATTCAGGTCAAATGGTTCACTGGCGTTCACTTGATTCAATTCCAATTCATGGGACGCGGCCGCGCGGTGCGTGGTGCGTGGTGCGCGGCTGGTCCCAATACCACGAGGCGATAGATATTACGGAGGCGTGTGTCAATATGGAGAAATATCGTCCCGACATGTCGATACAGTCGGGGCCATAAATACCGCGGGCCGCAGCCGCAGCCGCAGCTGAGTGATGGCCGCGCGGCCGGCGTGGGCGCGGACAATGGCGAGAGGCCGAGGAGACGCGACGCGAGAATAGGATTTGTCCTTTACCGATAAACTTATTGGGTGTAGGGTTTCTTGCGATACAATATTGAAAGGGTTTTGAGATGAAATACGACGGCTTTGTTCAAAGTATTACTTTCAAACATTTTAATATTGATATCGAAGCGGGTCCGTGCACACATTTGATTTTCATTTATTTATTGACTAACATCAGTCATGATGGTCTTGTAGAGTGATCTTGTCTGTCCAGCAGCAGGAAATATGAGTTCAGTTTCCGATCGGAACAGTCTATACTTTTGTTCTCTCTTGTTATGATTGGGATTTCATAAAAAAATCTGTAAATCCCCGCCAGTGCAGTGGAGATCTCATGTGTTGGTGGGGATTTCAGGAATAAACCCTTGATGTCAGCTGATTGTGATGTCTCCTTTGTATAATTCAATGCACCATAAAAATCCTATTGCGATGTATTCACACATCGCGTTAAGCGTTTATTTGTCACATACTGCCACCACTCCGCATTGATTTGGAAATTATTTTATGTCATGGAAATAACACCTCAGGCAACACAAATCCTCTTTCAGTTTTATGTTCTAGTTCCCGGGGATTTTTAAAAATCCCGCCTTAACTCGTGTCTAATTTCGAAACGAAATCTGTAAGTAATGTTAAGTATATTTCAGCTTTCCAGTTTTTAGTCACAGAGTTTGGATTGATATATTAGTCAGAATTATAAGTTGTCTTTTATTTTTTATATAATTTGCTGCTAACTTAATTAAGGAGGCAATGCCTTAAAGGCGTGTCGTCAGTATCTGGATGTGGCCAAATAGTGGTACATCATTCGACAGGTTCGACTCGCGGAGTGCGCGCTTCGTGCAGCGCCAGCGAATAGAGTTGCGCCGCGCACGGACAATACGGACATAGCCACAACACAACACGACGTGGACCGTCCGATGCGCCAGTTAGTAAAAAATAATTAACATGGTCGAGGTTAATTATAGAAGGCTAATCTGCGATCTGCGGCACGCGACGGGTTATCGCGACGATGTGCTTATTAGGTTGTATTGGCATTCCGATAGAGCACCGCGGACACCGCACTGCAGACTGCGCACTGATTATGGTGTGCGGAGTGCGTAGTGTATCTGATGTAGACGATGTAATTAAAAGTACCTTTGTCCTGTCGACACACAGACCCGGCCCCGGACGGTGGCGCACTCCATCTAGTTCATGGACACATTCTACCATCCCGCCGGCCCCGCCACGCCGACATCCTGCGACATATCATACGATAGATCACCGTTGATAGATCACTATACCTAGTAGACTATATATTCATTATGACGTCATCCTGCAGGGACGTGGTGGAACCGACTGCTCTGACTGACTGCTCTCTCGTCTGCTATCAAATGATAAACAACTTTCGATCGTAATGAATCAAGGTCGCAGCTAGGAATGCTTCCAAGTCTCTCTGTCCCTAACTTTGCAAGTACGAAAGCACATCCATCCATCAGCCCTTGGAGGTCCACTGCTGGACATAGGCCTCCCCTAACTTGTGCCACTCTGACCGGTCCTGAGCCTTCTGAATCCAGCGAATGCCCGCATGCATAATTGTCATGTAATTAATAAAATCATAAAATTAAAAATCTTCCTAATTGGTCGTTTTGTTAACTCGGGCTCGTAATATTGACATGGAGTGGCGCGGACGCGGGACGGTACAATAAATGCTTAATTAAAAGTACCTACTTCATATCGAAGTTATTAAGTGATATTGTGACAGCTCCGCCGCACGCCCGCGCCGGCCAGCGGACTGGTCGCAGTGGTCGCACCGCCAGCGGGCAGCGGGGAGAGGGGAGCGATGGTCACGGGGACGACCAGCGGCAATTGTCGTGTGTATATAGACGGCCTGTACCCGGCGTCCGGGCGCTATCCTTGGACTTGCCCCGCAGCATGACCGGGTCGACCGAAGCACAGGTGCGTGGTGCTACTGCGGGCGATTGAAAATTAACTTTGTAAATGCAGCATCTACAGGATTGTCCCTACCTCTGCACCGTGCTTCAAGTTTTAGGACATGAGCATGACACAGTAAGTAGAAGAAACTGTGATTGGTATGGATTTTCCCAAAACTAAAGTTGTTTAGTGGCTACAGACTATACGGTAACTATGAACTGCGGAGGCAAGGACTTGACCTTTGACCTTTTATATTTTTGTATGTATGTTAGTCTGTAGGGTATTTATTTGACTATGTATATTATCGCTGTTGTAAATGGTTCAGTTCAGTATTGTACAAGTGACGGAAATAAAGACTTCATCTTTCTCCCGGTAGAAACCACTCGAAGCTGAGTGCTCCAACTTGTCCAACGAACAACTTATTTGAGTCGTATGAACTGAAAATGAAACTAGTCAGGTCGATGAGGTGGGGCTCGCTGCAGCGGCCGGCGCGCGGTGCGACACGGGGCTCGGTGATTATTTGGAGTGACGAAGCAATGATCAGTGGCTGCCAGCGAGAGAAAGCTGGAGAGTGGTGGCTGCAGGCTGCAGGCTGCTGGGGGGGGGTCACTGTACCCAGCTGCTGGGGGGGTAACACTGCAGCACACGTCTAATGTTTATGAAATAAAAATACTGTTTGCTGTTCAAACGAACGATGATGTAACACTAACAACTGTTTGGATGTACCTGCCGCTACATCGATATGAGGCTCAGTGGCCATCTTAATCTTATGCATTCAGTCAAGATCATTAAATCACCAACAACATTGGTGGCGTTTGTAGCTTAACGTTAAATTTCTCTTTCTTCTTAACTACCCGTATTGAATCGGTGCGGCGTCGAGGCGCAACGTAGTTCCTTTATTAAAATGCGCCGCGATTCATGTTAAAATAGGTAAATTATAGGTTCATTGACCGTTCAAATACCGAGATCTGGAGCCGGCCAGTGTCCAGCAGCAGCGGTCCGGGAGGTGGTGGCACTGGATTATAATATCTAGTCGTGTGGTCAGGTACCCATCGGTACCCCTGATAATAACATATAGACATTAGGGGATCATGCTCTTAGTGAGCAACACCCCCACACCGCAGGTGCAGCAGTAGCAGCAGTAGCAGCAGTAGCAGCAGTAAATATAAGAAGCGTGGCGCTACAGCCAGTATTGTTATTGGTATTAGTATCGGTAAATAAAATTGTAACAAGGTATAAATGTTGGGATGTTTGAGACGAGAGTCAACGAGCCGTGACATAGAATGTGTTTTACAAAATTCCTACAAGTAAAAAAAGAGGGAGCGAGAGGAAAAAATAAAAAGATAAAAACTGGAGTCGGTTGCGTTTGGCGACCGGCCGCTCGGGCCGCTCGGGCCGCTCGGGCCACTCGGGCCGCGAGGATCTATATAGAGATACTGCCGCGCTCCGTGACTTGGTGGGACCAGCGCAGCGAGGTAACCTACTAGCTGGCTAGGTATCTCGTGTTTAGTGGCGCTATCCGTAAGTCTGCGATCACAAAATTAATCTCAAATATGGCTTTTTAGGAATTTATAATAATAATTTGAAATTTATTTTTACTAAGATTTGGATAGATAACTAATTGCATGTTAATACATATTATTAAATTAAATATTTTTAAGCAATAAAAAGTCAGGAGAAATAAAAATTCATGAACTTAATCCACATAATATCTCACATACGAGTGATACAGCACATTTGCACGGATTCGATAAAAACGTTTTAATCCATGCTACATATTTATTATGATATTTTATATTTACCTGAAACAAAATACATAATATTTAAGCAATAAATATATTGATTTGAAATAGAATCGTCCTTAAAAGTAACTATGTATGTGTATTTCTATAGTATTCTATGATCTATTAGAATGCGCTTCGGCGGCGGTAAAAACATCTCTATGATATGATGCGCACGCGTCAAATGGGCGTACAAGCCGACTGCGCCGTAAAAACAATTATGTACAGCGCACTAATTGAATTATTATTAGTAAATTACAGCGCGCGGTATAATTGGGGGGTGTTACAGCACTATATAATTTCACGTTTGTTCTACACTGTTTGATTGTACACTTTTGGGATTTTTGTTTGTTTTTACGAGTTGTGTGGTTTTTATTGATGCCTTGTTTAATTGTAGCTCGTTTGTTCGTGCGTTTAGTGTGTGTCGTGCTGTCGTTGGCGGCGGCGTGGGGTGCGGTGCGAATTAGCCAATAAAACGGATTAAATTATGTTATATTATAGATGTCCTTGTAGACGATGTAAGATACTAAATTAGTTGTCAGTTGGGTGTGAACGGGCGGTACATGTATGAGGTCTACGTCAGTAGTAAGGACAGTTCCGTTTCCATGTGAAGCGTCTGGTCTCGTGGCTCCATTAACTACGAGCTCCACACCGCCGCGCCGCTATCTCCGCTCATCTCCGGCTGCTACTAGTATCTCCATCGCCGTGTAATTAAGTGATTAACACCGCTAGCCCCCCCCCCCTCACCACGTCAGTCACGTGTGGGATTACACTAGGTTTTCCATCCAACAACGTTCAGTACAGATAAAAAATAAGAAGGTCTCGAATTTCGAACCACCTCTCGGTCGAGATGACAACTTGATAATAATGTAGAACATTCAATCCCTCGAATCAATAAGTCACAGGCGACCGCTTGTTGTCCCGCTGCCGGCACCGCCCGCGCCGCCAGCGCCGCCGCGCCGCCGGACAACAGTAGCTAATCGTTAGTGCTTTTAGTGGACACACTGGACACTACAACAAAAAATATTAACTTTCATTCGAAGCTATTTTCTCCAATAATTTTCACAAACAATATTTCTACCATGAACTACCCCGGGACAAATCCCCATGAACGATATTTTCCTTACCAGCGACTGAAGCGTATAAACATAGATTCAATATCTGCAGCTGAATGCATTCAGAGATTGTAGAGACAACAGAATATAGAAAATTACGCTACAAAAAATAAAAAAATATCTTGCACTTTGTACATCATAACATAATATTTTAAGATTGAATAACTTAGAATACTCCTTTTATGAAAAATCCTCCTTCTGATACAAATTCATGTAAATATTATTATAAAATTATATTTTCCTTGTTACAGATCCACACAATGGTGAGGGGGGTGTGAGGCGACAGAACACAACAAGATGGCCGCGCTGTCGGGCGCCGAACACACACACGGAGACAAACAGTGCCAGTCGGATAGAATACCTACCCTAGAAGATGTTAAGCAATTGGAAAACAGAAAAGAATTCACATTCATAGAAGAAAATTGCCGAATCGCCGTAGACATGAATCCCCTGTACAGATTGAAACCAACCTACGTCCTTTTTAATAATTTTGGATACAAGGAAGATTTGTCCAGAAGAATCGCATTGAAAAGAGAATATAGCTTCTACAATTACTGCTTCGTCAGCGTCTGTCTCAGTTTCATATTGGGGCTGGTGATCGGAGTGATGATCGTGGGGGCACCGCCCGCGAGCCCCGGGTTCGTGCCTCGGAAGCCGGTCAAGTTGAACAGTACGAGAGACATTCGGTCCAGGAGCTTAAATTCCTTAAAGTTTCCGAGCAACTTCAAAACTATCAACGACCTTCACGCGTCCGACCAGGAGAAGGACACGTTCGCGACCGTCTCCTTCACGGGCGCCGTCGCTTCCCATAAGTACAAGGAAGACGTGTATCCGAGGACGTTAACGGAGGATATGAAGGAAATATTAAAGGACAACAAGAACATGCATCACAAACATTCCATTTCCGGCGTTCTAAATAAAACTTACATTCCCAACGACTCGACGGTCCTGTACGACAACATCTACTGGGGCCCCGAGGTGGAGAACTCGATGCCGCAGGGCTACGGGGAGAGCACGGCCGAGCTGTGGGAGCGGTACGTCGACCAGAGCGAGGTGGTCAAGATGGAGCTCGGCTGCGGCAGGATGCAGAACAGGCTAGTCACTTTCAAGGACGGGATCCAGGCGTGCGTCCGCTACAGACAGAACACGGATCAAATTCAAGGAGAAATATTCAGCTTCTACGTGGCGAGGTTGCTCAACCTGACGAACCTCGCGCCGTCCGTGGTGAAGGTGGTCGACCTGAAGGACAAGCTGTGGCGTGGCGTGGCGGGCGACATCGCCGCGGCGCAGTGGAACACGAACCGCGCGGTGGTACTCACGCAGTACATCCCGAGCTTGGAGTCCGCCACGATCCCCGAGATATTCAAGCCGTCCACCCGCCACCTGAACAAGAACGACGTCCTGAGAATGTCGATGAAAGAAAATGACACCGTGGAGACCTCGAAACAGATCCTGATCGACAAGCTGAAGCTGAAAAACGTGAAGACGGTGAGCGAGGACGCGGAGGCGAGCTTCGAGCACATCGACGCGCGGCTGACGCGGAGGACGGTCGCGTCGTTCGTGGAGCTGGCGCAGTGGTCCGACCTGATCGTGTTCGACTACCTGACGGCCAACCTGGACCGCATCGTCAACAACCTGTTCAACTACCAGTGGAACGTGAACATCATGGAGGGCCCGGCGCACAACCTGGCGCGCAAGATGGACAGCGGGCTGCTGGTGTTCCTGGACAACGAGTCGGGGCTGCTGCACGGCTACCGGCTGCTGAAGAAGTACAACGTGTACCACTCGCTGATGCTGGACCCGCTGTGCGTGTTCCGGCGGCGCACGGTGACGTCACTGCGCGCGCTGTACGACCGCCCGGTCGGGGCCACACTCTCCGACATGTTCCACAGGAAGAACAACGCGGTCATCAGGGACATCCTCCCGCCGCTGCCGGAGAAAAACGCGAAGGTTCTCCACGAGAGGATCGGCAAGGTGTTGAGCCAAGTGGATAAGTGCAGACAGACTTTTGCGACTAGAAGTTGATACAGTTTTAGTCAATATTATCGTGTCGTATCGAAAAATGTGCAAATAATAAATTTTGTTTATATTATATTTTCAGTTATATACGCTCAAGACAGAAAGATATTAACATATTATTGTTCTGACGTACAGCATATCACATAATAAGAATTTCTATATTTGTTTGATGATATGTGAATCTGATTTAAAATTGTGTACAATTTAACAATAGTTTCGATACGAGCGAGTGAGTGATATGTAGCATGTGCGATACCAAATAACTTTATTTATTATAAAATACGGTGATTTCGTAATGTGCCAGTATATAGTGTAAATGTTTTGCATCGTGATATTTAAATGTTAGTTTCATGATAATAATATAAATTAGTTGATTGTAAATATTGTATGAAGAAGGTTACCGTCACGTGTCGCTGGTCACGGAGCTGCGTCCCGCGTCCCACTGCTGGGAACATTGTAATAAAGCTTTCATTTTAAAATATATAATAATAAAAATGTTTTCATCGGAGTATTTGTAGAGCACGACAGGATGCAACGCGTTGATGTCTTTTATATGGCGCGCTCGCGGCCGGAGCTCTCTGTATCACAACTACCCGCGCTGTGACGTCACGCGACCCGATGCCCTCGCCATGTCAAACCATTCCATAGCTAATGTCCATTTTGTACTAAAAATGTTTAATATAAATACATAAATATATAATTATAAACAAAGTTTAGTATGTTTGTTTGCGTATTGCGTGTTGTTGAGATACAGCCAACAACACACGCTGGGTACTAGCAATTAAATAAAACAATATTTATCTATTGTTCTTCTTGTTGTAGTTCTGGGTTGATTGTAATGTCATTATTATCTGTGATTTGAGAATGTAAAACTACCATTGTACGGAACCTCCTACACCTTGTGAGCGAGCACCACATGTAAATATATGTAAATATTATATTATGTAACTAAACTAATAAATGAATTGAACAGACAAAACGTATTGTTATTCATCTGTAAAGCCCCCGTCGATACGATCAAGAACTAATCTGTGGTCACACACAAGAGTCATCGCCAGGGACCAGTGGCCAGTGGCTCGCTGTGGGAACCTGTCGCCTGACTAAAATTTGTCATAGTTTTTTTTTTTGCTTTTTTTATGTAAAAACCGACAAATGCGTAGACGACCCACTTGACGGTAGAGAGTCACTGTCGTCCATAGACATCAGTACATGGTAGATGCAATGCCAGCCAGAAGGGATAACAAATGAAGAGTTGTTTGGCGGCGGACTCGTGCGGGCGGCGCGTGGTCTAGACAAAGATAATAATACCAGTAATAATATTAATGACCTAATAATAATTTGATTTTAATAATAATCCTTAAGTAGACACCTACCACCAACTAGAGGGCCGGCTTCCTCCTCCTACGATACCTTGCTATACTTGGTATACCGGCATGGGTCAAGTTGCATACCTAGTTGCCTAATATCGACTTTTTAGTAGTACAGTAGAGCCTCGATAATCCGAACTACAAAAAAATAACCCCTGTTCGGACTCAGGAAGCGTTCGAATTATAGTATGTTAAAAAAATTCAAGTATATTTTGACAAAATTTATTTATTGAGGTTATTAAACATACATATTTAAACAACAGAAAACGTTACTTATTCATAAAGTCATCAATTTTAGTTTGGCGGGTTCTATTTATTGGCCAAAAAAAGGCTTTATCCCTCAAATTACGCAGCATCATCTTTTCGGATAAGGACAAGATATATACATACATAAGTTCACCTGTCATGGTAAGAGAGAGAAATATACAGTCAGCAGTTCGGATTACAGCGGCGTTCGGATTAGCTTGAGTACGGATTATCGAGGCTCTACTGTAGTAGTCTTATTTGAGTAATAGAATACAAAGAGTTAGCATAAACGATATTAAGTCATCGGGGTCACCGGCTGTGATGGGTGTACCGCAGGGCTCGATCTTGGGTCCGTTTCTTTTTCTGGTATACATTAACGATTTACCACATTATGTAAAGAACCAAGCGGATATTGTACTATTTGCTGATGATACATCACTAATATTTAAGTGTGAAAGGAATAAAGTAAATTTCGACGACGTAAATAGTGCTCTTTCGCATGTATCGCGTTGGTTCACTATCAATAATTTACTATTAAATGCAAAAAAAACGAAATGTATAGAGTTTGTGCTACCTAATGTTAAAAAAGTCAGCAAATCTCTTAAACTAAATAACGAAACATTGCATATGGAGGAATCGACGGTCTTTTTAGGGGTGACCTTAGATAGTAAACTTCAATGGGGCCCACATATAACAAATCTCGCGACAAAACTCGGTAGGGCTGCTTTTGCTGTTAGGAAAATAAGGCAGTATACAGACGTCGAAACTGCTAGGATAGTCTATTTTGCTTATTTCCACAGTGTTATGCCTTATGCCATCTTGCTGTGGGGCAAAGCAGCCAATATAAAACAAATTTTCATACTCCAGAAACGGGCTGTTAGGGCTATCTATAAACTTAGGTCTCGGGAATCTTTGCGTGAAAAGTTCAAGGAAATAGGTATACTTACAGTAGCTTCCCAGTATATCTTCAACAATGTAGTTTTTATACGGAAGAATATAAACGCGTATAAACAAAATTTTGATATTAATAATCGCCATACGAAAAGAATGCATCAATTAGTTACGCCTTCGTTCCGCCTAAGTAAAGTGCAGCGATCTTTCATAGGGCTTGGCATACATTTCTATAATAAAATCCCAAAATTAATACGTGACTTGCCAATAGAAACTTTCAAAAAACGTGTAAAAACACAATTGTTAGGCAAGGGATATTATAGTGTAGACGAGTATTTAAATGACAAAGACGCATGGAAATGACCAGCTCTGCAACCAGTTCCGCTCAGAATAGTAAATACTTTTGTATTATTATCTTTTTTTGTAATATTTTTTTAAAAGATGTGCTGAGGAGTTTCTTTAGGCTTTTCTTCTCCTCCACGACAAAGCACCTTCCGAAAAGCCAAAAAAAATGACGTGCATAAGTGTATCAGTGATACCTATATGAATAAAATATTTTGACTTTGACTTTGACTTTGACTTTGACTTTGACTTAGGGTTCCGTAGCCAAATGGCAAAAAACGAAACACTTATAGATTCGTCATGTCTGTCTGTCTGTCCGTCCGTATGTCACAGCTACTTTTTCCGAAACTATAAGCACTATACTATTGAAATTTGGTAAGTAGATGTATTCTGTGAACCGCATTAAGATTTTCACACAAAAATAGAAAAAAACAATAAATTTTGGGGGTTCCCATACTTAGAACTCAAACACAATTTTTTTTTATCAAACCCATAGGTTTGGGGTATATATGGATAGGTCTTCAAAAATAATATTGAGGTTTCCACTATCATTTTTTTTTCTAAAGTGAATAGTTTGCGCGAGAGACACTTCCAAAGTGGTAAAATGTGTGTCCTCCCACCCCTGTAACTTCTAAAATAAGAGAATGATAAATCTACAAAAAATATATGATGTACATTGCCATGCAAACTTCCACTGCAAATTGGTTTGAACTAGATCTAGTAAGTAGTTTTTTTTAATAAAAAAAACACTATTTTTAAGACATCGATCAAAGTTATACTTGCTGCTACGGAACCCATCATGGGCGAGTCCAAATCGCACTTGGCCGCTTTTTAATAATTGGCCACAAGTGATCTGTGTACGAGCGGAGTGTGCAGCGGCACTCCACGCTGGCCAGTCTTAAATAAAATACATCCAAAATAAGAAATTGAATTGAAATTAAAATTGACCTTGCACTATCAGTTACACGATGACGTCACGCCAAACCTTAACACTATCGGAGTTTTCACGCTGCTGACGTTTGTCCGATGGATGGTCACCCCCACCACCCCCACCACCCCCACCACCCCACGCGCCGCGCCAAAGAACTTACTATGAACTTACTATGAGAATATGTACTTAATAAATACAGAGAGTAAAACCAAGCGGAGGGAGACCATCTTATCGTTTACCCCTCGCGGTTCATAGAACACCACTTAAACTATTATAATTTTACCATTTTGTTGCATACGCCTGAATTTACTAGGACTTTATAGAAAATAATTAATTAGCTGTGCCACTCATAAACTATAGCAAACGGAAAAAATATTGCTGAATTTTTAAGGGATAAAGTGGACCTGCTGGCGCTGGCGCTGGTTGTCTGAAGGCTGATCAAATCAAAACCAACTTACAAGTATGTTATCTGTCAAATTAAATTTAATTTCTTGAAACTGTCATTACAAAAAAGTTTAAGAAATTTTTTAAAATGTAACAACTTTGTTAGTTGACTTTTCTGAGTCTGTTGTAACCTATTACCTATATTAATAATAAACTAAAATTTGATCGATGAAAACTACATAATTTGTAAAGTACACACACACACACACACACACTGTGTATAGTTCGCTCCTTATGAGGTGATGAAGAATGAGGAATGGAAACAGAAAGTAGTCAAAGCAAAGCAAAGCAAGCCTTCTGCAGGATCCAATCCAGACGCGGCCGCTGGCTGTACCTCACCTGATGATACATGCTTCAGCTGGATCACAGCTATTTGAAGTGAGACCCCCGGGGGAGGCGTGGGGGGGGGGGCGCGGGGGGGAGGCGAGCTGTCACCGTCACCTCACCGGGGCACCACTTAACAGCGGGCCGTTTGAGGAAAAAATAAACCTCCCTTTATGAATCATGGCCGTTATCGCGGCGTATGGCGCGCGATAAGTGGAGTACGACACAGAGTAATGAAGCCCAGAGGAGACACGGCGCTGGCAGAATACCTCACAGCCCCCGAGTGCATGCATCGACCACGGTTGGTCTCCTGCAAGTTTCAAAGCAAATCGATTTATGATAAATAAATTAATATTCTTAAGATTAGTAATATCCTCTTAAGATTCATAAAGATCACGTTCAACCGAAATTTTAAGAATGTTACGAGTAAACTACTGGAATGGAGTTCTCAGCAGAGCTCCCATAATAATGCTACTTCACAAAATAATTCGCAAGACAAAAGTAGGTACCTATTCAATGTTCGTCAAATATCATCAGTATTGGAAACATTCGATGTGCAATAAAATTGAGTGGCTCAATTTAACAAAATAATTTTCCACAAAATATAGAGTGTACAAGTTCGTCTCCATTACAGTGTACAACGTGGACGTGGTATGTAACGCGGACGTGGCGGACCCTCTGCGCCGTGTGTGCTCTGTGGGCGCGCACTACATTTACCGGGAGGTCTGTCGCTTAACGCCAGATACCTTAGTTAAGTGGCTCGCCGTCAGCGCGCGTCACTCCACCACTCGACCACTCTACCACTCGACCACTCGACCACTCGACCAGGCACCAGCCGCCAGCCGCCAATAATTCGCCGTGCCCCCGTCACCCATAAATAACAAGCTTGCGCTTTGATGCATCGCCACCCCCCCCGCGCCCCCACACCCCCGCCCGCGCCATGCGCCAGCGTGCAATACTCTCAGCGCAAGGTGATAAAGATGCCATCATTAAAGCCGCTGCCAAACATTAATGTTCCGTTTATCTATCGACAACTCAAAAGCAGTAAAAAACAGTCTACGAGTGCCAATAGCACTACATAATTTATGACTTCAATAACAGAGGAAATTATACCTTCGTGTTCCGGTCGGGAGCATAGAAACAATGCTAGTTAACTGATAAAATAGTTTATTGATAAAAACTTAAACTATCGATGATAATTTTTAGACCGACGTCAGGAAATGAAACGGTGGAATCGTTACAACCAGAATGTTTATTTACTAATATTCAGTACATGTTTTATCCATTTTACAAAATATCCTTTTACAATCTCCCTTTATGAATCTCAAATCCAACGACAGTTCTCTTATCCTGTCAAAATACAAAAATCTATAGCGTCAAACTAAAATAATTAACCACCAGTATTTCCTTTATACATTCATAAAAATAAAATAGGCTACCACGGTAATCCTTCCTAGACATTACATTCAACCATATATCTTAAACAGTTTAGCAATAACTTATACAACATAAAATAAATATTCATCAATCATACAAAAGCTAACATAATGATTGAATGATGATCTAGTTTGAATGCACCCGATCGCGGCGGTAATTGATTGTGCACTAACTGTATAAATTACTTTTAATGGTCGCGATGCGATCGGTGACACGTCATAGTGACGTCAATACCTACACGGTCCTACACGGTGTTCGGTGACGTGCAATGCACCGAACACTTCGTGTTATTTTTATAACATTATGCTTCAAACTTTGGTGTCTATAGCCTAGCTAGTAGCTACGCTTGAAAACATAACGCGTAACTATTTAAACATAATGACCTACGTTCAGATTGACATTTTTTTTCAATTTCAATGCTTCTACCACGCTTTTGAAAAAATTCTTTCATAGAGATGATGTCATGGAGGATAAAAAACGGCGAAAGTAAGTCCTATAGCTGCATATCTGTCTACTAACACATAAATAATATTGAAGTGTTTCTAAAAACCAATTTCGAATTCATTTTATTAACTACCTTGTCGTGGGTATTCCCTCCATGACCCAACACCAACAATCAGACTACCACTATTAATAAAATATTAAATAATCATAAGAAAAACTCAATAACTTAAGAAATAAGATATCACGGACAAATCGCAAAATATTAACACATAAAATTTAAAACAGTCTCCAATAAAGCGTAGAGCGAGATGACGTGTATCAATTCAACTGTCGAAGGCGCTGCTTTCGCGCGTAAATCATCCACGATGGCGGCTGACAAATTGCCGGAACAGAGCTACGAATACATTTGTAACGAACGATTGAACGTAATATTTTTATTTATTTATTGATATAAAAGCCGCATACGTTTATAGTTCGAAGTTTGATAGTATGTCTCACTGGCAATGACTCGAAATGATAATATACAATAGATTACTTCATTGAAAGTATTTCCTCGTATCTTCGGTATCATCACAGATGTAGCACAGTCTGCAGTCTGCAGGTAGATGGTCCGGCCAACTGCCTCAATATTGCAGAGTTCAATACGAAGTTTTCCTGCTGTACTCGCTGAGCGCAGCGTGGTGACCTGGTGAGCTACGCTGGTTGAAGGTATGGAAGAGCCCGGCCTAGCTCTAGCACAGGGATCCGCGGTGCAGCAGTCGTCCAGGGGCAGCGGGCAGCGGAGTCCACGATGACAGGTATACGGTGGAAGTGCCGCGTCCAGCGGTGTGTTCGCGGCTCCACGGCGCAGCACCGGCCGTGGCGGGCTAACTGCGATATTATTCAAATGTGCCTAATTTATCGCTTAAATCAATGAATCTGCCAATTTCTGTGTGTATGTTTTAGCGGGGCATTATGTAAAGAGCCACAATAAATCCTAGCCATTATCATCTATTCCAATACCTGGATGGTGTTATGCAAAAGGAGTTCTTTACATTTTTATAACGTATCGTGGCAGTGAGATATATGACTATTTATCGTTATTTCATCCATTTTATGTGACTATATTCAAACGTCGGCTAAACAGAAAAATAATTAACATATAACTACCTTTTAATCAAAAAACAACTTAGAGATGTAATGAACAACCCTTACGCTATACCCTTTAAAAATGAAAAGTGAAATAAATTGACCATATAAATTAACTTGAGATGTTCTCCTGCTGAACAACGGAGGAGACTTCTACGGTCGCGGGGTGCCGGGCGCTGGGCTCCGACCACTCGGGCTAATCCCGGCGACAGTCACACCTGGTGGCTGAGGATTCTGCCAGCCTGGCTTCTGGCTTCTGGTTCTAGCCGAGTCAAATCTAACCTACTTTAAGATCTCACATTTTTAAATAACAGCAATTATTATAGGTATCCAATAAAGCAAAGAAAATAGAGTTTAATACTTGTTCATAATGTTTTTTTGTTCCTAAATACATATTTCGATTTTGCATAGAACTTGGCCCTCATTTAGATCTCTATTCTTTTTGCGGCGAAGCCCACAGCCAAGCATTATTTTTGTATTGAACTTGGCTCTCCTTTTTTACATTTATGTTTTAGGTGGGATATTTTTTAGAGAATTTGAAGAATTGCATTTCGTACTACACCGTCCAACTGAACTAACAAAATGCTTGCATTAAAAATGGTCGCGTCGCGTCTGTGCGGGCTGCGGGCGCCCGGGCGCGGGGCGTGGGGCAGCCAGCTCCGGAACCGGCACACTAATAATATAATTTATGAATATTACCGTCCGAGGTGTAAAACATGGAATTTGCTTTAACATACAAACCTGATGTAGCGTCCTACATCCGGAGGAGAGGAAGGTGTCATCCGTGAACACAAACTTAGTGTATATGACATACAAAAACAATACCGGATCCGTCTGAAATCATCTTACCCCGGGGGACACGGAGACCAGCAGCCCGCGAGCCTGCTGCCTCCAGCCTCCACCAGGTCCAGGTCTCCGGCAATGGGCACTCGCTTATAAATGTTTATTAGGCATTACCCATTTGTAACTGCCAGTTCTCCAGGTTCCCGGCAGGTCCTGGTGACTAGGTTTTCGGGGCCTGTTGGTTGCAGTAACACCGAGAAGAAGAATGGGAACTACAACCCCAGGGTGCGCTGTGCTGCGAGCACAAGTGGCAGCGGGCCCTGGGTGGCAGCTTGATATTATTATTATGCTGAGAATAAATATGCTCACACTCTTTGCAATAATATTATTCAGTGACATTCTTGAAAACACCAAATTCTATCTTTATTTCTTTTTTCACAACCAATTTATTTTTGTATGCCAACCAGCCAACCAGCTCACCACTTGAGCGTCTCTGTTGTTTTACTTGAGGAATAAAATTACTCCGTAACATCATTCTCGGCTTTTAGATAAAACTTATAATAGCTTGCAGTAATTTTGACGTAAGTAATGAAATAATAACAAATGCCTTTATACCGGACATCACAGACATGTCGTATAAAGCAATGATATATGAGGCTATATTTTAAAATATATTTAAAATCGCGATCATATACATAATATTATGTTAAGTGTTCCCTGCAGACTGGCCACTCGGCACTCAATAACAGCTGTAAGTTGCCAAAATTAAAAAACATTATCGCGAAACGGGTTCCACATCCTTTACTCAATAAAATCCATTAGAAATGTAAATATTCGTCCATTACCGATACGGTCGCGGTATCAATTAGCGCGCCACGCCGCGGCGGCCGTAGACCAATAAATAAGGTATTAATCATTTGTTTTCATTACTCTGAGTCAATTTGTCGGCCTTAATGTGTGATATTACTTAGACGATTATTTTTCATTTTGAACGTGTGAATGATGGTTGTACCCTGCTGGAGCCCCCCTCCCCCCACCCCCCAGCGTCCGCACGTGCACGAGTTGCGCAGGAAACAATCGTCACATAGATCGTAATTCGTCAGCGATTATGTTTTGTTACTTTGGGTCTATTCATGCCATCGTCATAGCAGGGTGCGGTAAGATGGACTCCAAATATTTATTAAGGGAGCAATCAAATAGGTACGACAGTACTATACTATTATATAAGATACATACGATTCCATTTTGTCCTTAAAGACCATCTTGACGATGATCAGTTTTGTTAACATGAATTACCTAAACTTACGCTAGCTGCACGGTCTGACGTCACAGGAATAATAGAAACAGCTCGAGTCGGCGCAGGACACGTTCATTAATAACGATCTCGTCGACGATGAGTCGGCCGGAGGGTTCCGCGGGTACACCAGTGGAACCCGCGCGTCTCCGGGCCGTGTCCCTCTCGCAAGTGGTGGTCGGACAGTTCTGCTGCGGAGACGACATCGCGACGCCTCCGTGATCGACTTCGCATCAGTCAATTCGATTGGCATCGTCAAGACGAAAATAACGATTTTTCACATTCATATCGCTGCAATATCTGGCGTGTGCGAAATATACAGAATGAACAAACATTTTTATCCATCACAAAAGTTTGGAACCAAACCTCGCTCCACAGACAGGGTAGCGATACAATTACTGAGTCGTCTGCAGTGGCTGGGGTACTGTATGTGGGACGTGTATAAAATGTTCCAAGCTTTTGTATGCGGGCTTTCAAATACGTACGTTACTAGAATATTACACTGAACCAGTTTCAATACATTAGGTTCGTGGATAGTTGCGGGAGTGCGATAAATCAAATATCTTTGATCACATTTGAAGATTCTGTTATACGTAGCGGAGATACAAACTCAAGATTAGTCCGAAACAAAACGACGACGTTCCGACCACTGCCGCGCTGCCCGACCCAGTGCCCCCCAGTGCCCCCAGTGGGAGCGAGCCAGCGTCTTGTCTCCTGTTCTGTTCTATTGTAGTTCGCTTGTGACGTAGTGTCCACATGGAGTAGTGATGTAGCCGCCATAGACACTACAACACTTTACCGTCCCCGCCGCGCCGTACTCTTGAGGAGTGACTGGGGTTGCCAGATGGTCGGGATTTGTCTGGATTGTCCCGCCATTTCATATGATGTCCAGAGTCCCCAAAAAATACAAAATGTCCCGACTATTCACTCGATTCAACAGAACGCGTTTACCACGCGCGTTCTAGCCGTTTTTTTTTTTCATCGTCAGCTTGTTTGCCGGCTATTTCCAAAAAAAAATTTGTCCCGACAAATCCCGACTTTTTGAACTTTTGTCCAGGTATGTCAGTCTTGCCACCTGGCTACCCTAGGAGAGACTGAAGTAGACTGCCACATCCTCGATACCAAACCCCAATTGTCCACATATGATAAGTGTATCCACATCTCATTACAAACTGCTATAATAAATGATTAATTTATGTAAAAATTCTGACGAAATGATGGTAAAGTTTCCCATAGACATAAAAACACAAAAAAGGAAAGAAAATAATGGTGGATCCGCATTACTTCTGCTTCTTCATATTATAATTAATTAAAAACCCACGACCTATTTTACAAGAAACGTGGTAGCTATAGCCAGGCAGGTAGGTAGAAATAACTAACTAACATTTTTTGAAGTGAAAACTTCTTTAGACGCGTTCAAGCATTTTTGAGGTGGAATAAAACCAATCAGCTCACGACACCGTCATCGTTTTAAATGAAACCTGTGGCACCATTTCTGAGAGAATTACAGAACTATAGTTCCTTAATTTACAGCTCGTATTAATATCAAGATTGTAGTTTACATATGAATAAAAAACACTTCATTTAAAAGTATTTCCTGCACAATAAAATATTTCCTGACTATTCAAAAAATACACATAATTGTTCAAGTTTTCACTTCTATCGGCACTCCCGGAGTGCTCCGTTTTTATTTAAATTTATTACGGTTTTAAAATTTTCGACATTGCTTTACTAGCTTCTGATCTCAGAATAAAGAATAAACTTCTGATAGTAATTTCGCGCTCCAAGGCCACAGGCGCGAGGCGTCTGGCCTGGCTGGCCTGGCTGGATACCTCCCCATCCAAAACGGTAATCATTCTTTACTAAAGATGAACGAACCACAATTGCATGCTAGTTTATCAGCCAATTCAACAACCCCCGCCGCCGCGCCGCCGACTGCGACTGATCAATGATTTGTCAAGTTCAACGAGCCGTAGATAATTAAACATGATTAGATTCACACATCGAAATAAACGGAATGTGTTTTCAGTGACTAGAAAAAAGGATTCGTTTCTAATGTAATTTGTGAGGATCTGCGGTGCGGCTGCGGTGCGGCTGCGGTGCGGCTGCGGTGCGCCTGCGGTGCGCCTGCGGTGCGGCAGTGGACGACTGCATCACGCCGATGGCTGCTAAGTGCTATTGTCGTACCTAGCTCGATAATGCAGGATACATCGCAACTCAGAGGCAATTCATTAAATATAATTGTAAAATTACTTCTTTCCCTAAGAACCAACCCTCGAAAGGAAGCCGCATATCAATTCAATTTTAGTGTCGTGTTCTTGAGAGACTCGAAATATATTCGAATAGCAGTTATGCAATTTGATAAGCGACCGCTTGCGACTTCCGACACTCATCTGTAACGACTTCTGTACTATTATCACGGAAGTGAGTCTTAAAATCAGCAACTTACAGTCGCAACAGATCCCTTTCACACGTGGACTCATAGAGTCACCATGTCTATGAGTTCACCTTTAAAATGTCATTATTTTTAATAAGAACGGGGCGCGGCCGCTGCTTGTTCTTGTTTGTTTGGGAATTAAACCTCCATTGGAGTAGCTGGACACTGCAACATGTTCAGAAACTTTTGATATGAAAATAAAAAAATATCGACTTTAACTAACCGAATTCATACTATTGTCAAACTGTGAATAGAGCCTCGACAACCGGCCGGCGCGGCGGCGACCAGCGCGCGGTGACCCCTGCGGCGCCGCGCGACACCCCCGCGCGCGCCCGCCGCTGCATGGCGCGGGAGGGGGGCGCGGGTCAACTTACACTGGAGCTTCACGCACGGTTACGGATTTAAAGGTAGAGAAATGACTAAAGATCTTTATTGAGGTAAACGTTAACTCCGTGTCGTATCGGGGCCCGAAGACCCGGGGGACCGGGGACCGCGCCCGGTCTCCAGCTCGCTCCGGGATTGTCTATGATTCACCCTTACCCGGTTCTAGTCACTGATTGTTGCCAATCATATTTCATTTACAATGTCGACATACATTAACTTCGGCAATGGTCGGAACTTATAGGAACTTGATAGTCAGGTCTCTAACACTTTACAATCAACGGAGACCTGATAACTACCTGCCAGGACACAGAAATTTATATTCAAATACATATTACTCAGACGATTTCGAAATGTTGTATATTTTGTCTATTTTGATCTACTACTCTGTACCTACTATCACCACCAGTCATCACTTTTCATCACCGGCTGCGCTGTCAAGTGAGTCAAGATGCATGTTGCTGTTGTAACGTAAATATAACACAACAAAATCTACGATCCCTTGTGTACGGAACAACACAAAGCGTTAAAAGCAAAAATACGTTTCCACAATCAGATTTTCTAATCTGTGCGAGAGCCACGAACACGAAATAAAAAAACAACGCGAGTATTGACACAATACTTCCAAATTTAAATCTGACAGATCCAACAGATAGCTGCCTTAGTTTCGAATTTCGAATATTCAAAATTCAAACGCGGACTTGCTTTGAATCGGATCTAAGCTCGGATTCTTTGTGCGATAAAGATTCCTTTATGAAAAATATTTGAGCTCGCACCAGATTATCACATCGATATGAACCTCGGGAAACATCTAAAGCAAGCCTTATTGTCAACACGGTAGGAACTCGTTTAGCACGGAGATTCTATCGATGAACTGCAAGTTATAAGGTTGCTCGTTTGTGTACTAAACATTTTTACTCGAGTCCAAATAAATTAGCTGCAAATTCTTATCACGTAGACGTAAAGTCTAATTTCATTTATCCATAATTTTGACAGCTGAGAATCAAATGTGCCGCCGAAACTCAACGCGTTACGTCCTATTGTCAACGCTAATCCAGAGAGAATGGTTTTTTAGTTTTTTTTTAAACAGCGTGCGCTTTTGTGTCGGTTCGCACATTTTTGGGTAACTCAATATGAGCACCGATTTCTGAATGAAGAATTTTTTGTGTTCCCAAATTAAATTTTGAAATTACCCGAAGTAAGATTTATTATTGTGTGTCATTGACGTGAGCATAGAGAGAGAGAGAGAGAGGCTAGCGGCCAGGGTTGCCTTACTCGCCGGGTGGCTCGGTTTATGTTGATATACATTTTAAAACTGTTCATTTTCGCTACCAAACTCGGCAAATTTGTGTGTAGGTACTTAGTGAAGTTACCGAATTTGGGTCAATGTAGAGAAACGTGTGACCGCCGTGCAGCCGTGTGGCCGTCGCAAAATCATGAGGAAGCTCCATCACTGCTCCATACGGAACCTATTGACTCAATATGTGCACGACTCGGGTCGTAGCCGGTGGAACCCTAAGCATTTCATGCGAGGAAATGGCGTGTCAGTACGTGAAATACGATTGTCCGTCCGCGCGTTTAATAGTGAAATACCATCAGCCGGCATAATTATCGACCAGTGATTGTAATGACTTATTAATTTATTAGCTATTTCTAGACGATGAGGCTTTATCGTTTTGGTTTATACGGTCTTCGTGCGGAGCGTCCCCGCGCCCCAGCGCCCCAGCGCCCCCGGCGGCGGGCGACGGTGAGCTACGGGTCGGCGGAGTGGCCAGGGTGGGAAATATGACGTCATGGAACTTCGAGGTGTGAACGAACGCTACATCGAGTATAAAATGATAAATCCATTTATTTCATAACGCGCCTAAAGAAGTATAACTTCAAAAATTAATGTCTAGCCGTCGGGCCACCATCACCCGTTTCTGCTTATCAAGACGCCAGAGCCCCGACCACCGGCTGCAGCGTAGCCCTACAGTGCTGATAACAACGAGGTATCACGGTGACCGGCCATCCTGCCGCATGCCGGTCGCTGGCGGTCGCTGGTCGACGCCCGGGCGCCCGCTCATCGCCGCGGGTGAACACCTCGCGCAGGTCATAGCTGTGCCGCGCAGACAGTTACGATGTGTGCAGACAGTTACGGGTGTAAGTACTACGCCCCGCGCCTGTGGGCTGTGGGCTGTGGACTGTGGGCAGTGGACTGATTCACTCCGAGAAACTGACTCGGCAGCAATGTGCTAGCTATCGACTAGTGTCGGTCCAGATTCAATAGATAAGTTTTGACCGAAGCGAGCGATGGACGCTATAGATCTCCCAGCAGAAGCAGTTCAGTCGGTGCACTCTGCGCAGCGCCGCGCCGCCGTCTCGCGTCTCCGCTGTTCCCGAGAAGTGAAAAAACGGCAGGTAATTTTAAAATCAATAGAATTATATTCAGAAATTTGATGCGGTACTTTTTCACCGTCGTCGTTAGGTCGCTACCACTCGCACCATTATCTGCCGAGCGAGGAATCCTATTGATCGCCGTTTTCCCATGGGCACAATGCCCGCCATTCATGACATCTAATTCAATACTGCGGCCTTATTCCGACGAGCGTAAGAGCTAATTTGTGAACATTTTTTCCCCGTCATGCCATCACCGTTTTGTTAACGAACTCGACGATCTTAGAAGCCGATTGACAGCCCGTGGCCGGCGGGACCACGTGGAACCACGCGGGCCACTTATTTATATTGTACTGGTATAACTTATTTATATTGTAAAATTATTCTCCCGTTAAAGCGTTCATGATCAAACCATCCACCAGATGGTGGCAATCATCAAACATAGCTCGTCGGCGTGTCCCGTCGGCGTTGCCAACCATGTCCAACAACGTCAAAATGCCGCGAGCGACGCGACGCGAGTCACCTCAGTCGGCTCAGTCGCCCGACAGCCGACAGCCGACAGCCGACAGCCGACAGCCGACAGCCGACAGCCGCAGCCGAGAGCCAGTCGCATCGCACTCTAAATATTGTCACCCAGGTGTTTTGTTTTCTGATCAAATTAGTGTGGCCGTGGCACCGCGCGCGACATTCAGGGTGCTCTGAAAATTAACACACAAAAATTCACGCTTCTAGCTTTGTCGTTACTAATTTTATTTAATTCCCAGCTGACAATAATGTAATGTAAAATTTTACTGAATTTAAGATCTCTACCGAGTATCCATCGAGGCTGAAATTAGTTTACAAGATTGAATTAAATTACTATTATAAGTAAAGAGTGATATAAATAAACGATAAAACAAAGCCACACACAGACGCAAACCAGATACCCAACTTAATAACTGAAAAACTAAAGTTACTAAACTTAAGTTATAAATTAATAACCGACATATTATCCACGAGAGATACAGCCGACAGTTGCCGACAATCTGGCAGATAATATTGTATGTACATTTTTGTACTTATTGAATTAAATAAATAAATAAACATCCTGTAGTGTTGGTGTGAGTGACAAGGGTGGTCTGTTGTTTGATTTTATTGCCATAATCTGAATGTTGCTCTTTCGAATCCCCCTGTAACTACATGCTAGGTATGTGGACGCCGTCAAGGGCGAACTGCGCTGTAAAGTCAAAGTCTAAATATTTTATTCGTATACTTAGGTACCTATCACAGGATATTTATTATGGCGAACTGACCTGGATCGGCAGCCTCTGCAAGATGTTAATAATTTTTAGCCGTATTGGGGCAGCTTAGAATAAAACCCCAATCCCACGCCGGAAGGGTCTCGTAAGAGACGACTAAATCCGGCACTCTGGTTGTAGGTCCCTCGGAGGGATTATATTGGTAGTATTGATTTTAATTGTTAATTAATACCATTATAACTATTATTATTTCTCCAGGGGTTCGCCTGGATAGCTACCACCCTCGAGCATGAGTCAGCCGCCAAACGACTCATCGTGTTCCGGCTGGGGGCTTGAGAGCCAGGTCTTTGTTTCTTTTTCTTCTTTATTTCTTGGCCGGCAACGCATCAGTGATGCCTTTGGTGTTGCTGATGTCCATGGGCGGCGATAGCCACTTACCATCAGGTGGATCGTCAGCTCGTTTGCTGGCTATTTATATAAAAAAATGTATAACTATCATAATATTATATAGATGTAAGATAACATCTGTTAATATTTTCCGTTCATCGAACATTGTTCGAAGCAGAGCTCCGTACCGCGGCCCGAGGATCCCCAACGCCGACTTCTCGTTAATAATTAAAAAAGCACAAACACTCATTGTCGCTGTTTGCGGAAGGCGCGGGCGGTGGGGCGGTGGGGCGGTGGGGCGGAGGAGGGGGGTGTTGGTTCTGATCCAACAGCGCCTTGAGCCTTATCTGCGCCATAAACCCGGATTGACAGACAAATAATGAAATTTTTGTTTCGTGTAGCATAAAATCTGGACGGAGACGCGGGGTGCGGGGAGCGGGGTGCAGCAACCCCTGATGATGGTGATTTGACAACAGGCAGCCGACGAAATGTGTAGTGGTAGGTATGCTGATGATAGCCACCAAACCAGCAGGCAGGTCATCTGATCATGGCCATTCATACGTTGCCGGAGAACAGGGAATCGAAATACATTGACTGGTGTGGACGACGACGTTGTCGCCGAGTGAGGTAGCAGACTTCACTTGCTGGTCAACAGAGTGCAGACTGCAGCCCTAGCGAATTAGGCTGGGATGGTCTTTAGGGTCTAAAAAGTTCCTTACTTGTTCAATGTTGTCGCTTGAATGTTCTTACTGGACCGTTTCATCCGTTTTATGTCTTTCTCTGTCTGTGTCAAAGTTCTCCAAAACTTGTATTAGTGATCCAGTCCGTTCATCAGTTTCGTGATTTGTAAATTGAACTGCCCCTGAAGTAACTCTTGCAACTCTAATAAGGAAATCGTCAAAGTTTGTCACTGCAGAAGTTAGTGCGGTATCTTGGCAAGCCGCGTCAAGTGTACGTCAGTTTGCGCGCGCGTGCAGTCTGTGGTCGCGCACGCACACTGCGGCGGCGGCGTGTGGCGACACGGGCGCGCCGGTGTGCAGCGGTGCAGCGATGTAGCGGTGTGCGTGCAATGTGACATATGTTAAACGCGCCTAAATACAACGCGCAAGTATTCACCGCGCTCCAGCCCGAGCTCCCTCCGCTCCTTATAATTCCTGCTTTTTGTTTTAATTTTTTTTTAATTGCCCCGCTCAGAGACATTTTGCACATGCCGACGGCGGCGCGGCGATCCGAAGTAAACTTTATCTCCTGAGCGGAGAGCACACAGTGGCCTGGCGAGATTAGCCAACGTTTTAACCGCTGATATTATATAATGTCATGGAGCCTGCGTTTTTCGGCGACCATTTTGAGAAAATTGTCAACGTTTACTTCGTAATTGTCTATTCTGGGTATTGATTTTGATTTGCGTTCATTTCTTTGGTTAATTAGGGAATAATAAGGATATTAGAGGGTTTTTAGAAAAATTAATAGCATTTTTACTTGGACAACCCGCTTCGATGTTCGTCATTTGTCGAAATTTCTATAGACATATGTTTTTTGGGTGCAATGAACAATGTTTGTAGCCATGTCTAAACAATGCGCTTTCATGATCATTTTTCGTCTTCATATTACTATGTAGTTAGTTCATTTTACGTCAAGCGTACCTATGCAATATTGATTATGATAAGGGTGAGGCTCGTAAAATGAGTCGGTTTCATACTAAAGTCCAAACTCATTTTGCGTCACCATGTGCTGCAAATAGGAGTTTAGTATCAAACCGAATGCAACGTAAAAATTTTTCACGACTCACATGGAATGCATCCAATTTTATGTCTACACCTGTTCACTTCGCTTAGTCGTCGCAATAATGACGCGTGTAAACGTGTATCTAGATAGCAGAGGCATATTTGATGTTAAATATGTATAAGAAATAAATGCAAAATATTAATAAAAAGAAAAATCTGAAAAAATAATATTGAAGGAAACGGAAGCGAGATCTCCGCGAGCAAACCCTTCAGGAGACCCGAGGGACCTTCGACGTCTAGTGTTGCAGCTGCTGGCAGTTGACGTTCAACTCTACAATGTTAAAAATGAAACAAATCATAGCTTCAGTTCATGTCACACGTGTACACGTGGATGTGTGAGTAATGAATACATCAGCAGGCGCCAGGCAAGTGCCCACTACCAGCAGACCTCGGCCTCGATGGATCAGTGATCAGTTCCGTGCGATGACAAATTGAGGAGTGAGGACCTTGTTCACCCAGATCAAAGTTATTGGATATTCATAAGATACTAGTTACTAAATTATAATAATACGTATATATCTCGCTCATCTACCGGACTGGGGAAAACGTTAAGCAGAACTAGTGTGACATAATCACAATACACATTGTGGTGTCTGTCCGTCCGGTGCGGGCTGGGGGCGGCGCGGGGTGCGGGGCACGGGGCAGGGGCAGGGGGAGGGGGAGGGCGGCGTGTAGGATGCGGCAACAATGTCATAATTACGAGCCGACCTAAGTAAACAGGGCTGCCACGCTAGCCGTGCGCCGTGCGGAGTGCGCCGTGCGGAGTGCACACGAGCCGGCCGGACAGTTACGTTAATGTTGCTAACAACTTTGTGACTTTGATGACAGGTTTACGACAGAAGCGTGTTGGTTATCGATTCAGAACTAGAAAAAGGTTATGCTACTCCAGCTCTTTTATTGGATCCCACATTCCGTTATATTTGCGCTATGAGCAGTTACTACACTTCCTAATAATATGGTCTGCGCCTAACTATAATGACAAAATTAAATGTGCCTACCCGGAACTATGAAGAAGTGCTCCGAGAACGCAACCATTATGTGTTGATAATAGCCCCCGAAGCTTTTTATAGAAATAGCCGGCAAACGAGCTGACGTTCCACCTGATGGTAAGAAGTGGTGGTTAATATTAAATAAAAATTCAATCGTAAAACGACCACTTCACGCGTGTGCCGTCTAAGCAAGCAAAGAGTGTGTTCCCGCACACAATACGCCGCAAATGAGGCGGCCATTTTGAAAAACGAATCAAACAAGAACTCAAGATATCGTCAATGGCGGCGCACGGGGTCGGTACGGCTACTGGCTGCTGCAGCAACCACGCCGTCAGGACGCTGGGGTGAGAGCCAGGAGATAATATCTCACTCATCCTTTTGCTAAATTATCCCTATTAGAACATAATTAGAATCATATACATAAACACGGGGAATCACACGCCATTCAAAGGCCAGTTTCCGTGAATATCTGCCAAATCTAAGACATTGGACCTTGCAGAGGACTCTAGTACCTACTTGTGTTCGAGTCCTAGTCCCCAGTGGCAAGTGTTGACTGGCAGCCGGCAGCCGCCAGGCGGCGAGGCAGCTCCACAGACCATAAACACTCATAAGGACAGGCGTATACATTGAATGTCGACAATGATATCCACTGAAGAGTTTAGTCGAGTAGTGTGTTTGCGGCGATTTTCAGACTACTTTAAAAGTCAATCAAGTGCAATGGATTATATTCGCAGCTTCATAATATTACTATAGATTGGGACATAAAAGTTGAATAGTTTTTCGACCAAAAAAACTGAATGAAATGAAACTGAATGAAACCAAAAGTTGAATATAATATATGCGCCTGACCTAGGTAAATGTCGATTGTTCGACAATCTTAGAACTGACCGCGTTGGTTCTAACAGTCATCATTATCTGTCAATTTTTCCAGTTCAAAAATATTTTATCATGGAGTTTTCTTTGACAATATCTACCCTTTACGCGTTGCTTGATAATTGAGTAGTGAATTTAATTTGAGGAGAAGAAGAAACTGCGAAAAAACTCCTCAGTACATTTTTAAACTAATGTAAAGGGTGTCCAGTGAGTAGTGGATCAATCGTAAAGGGCAAATAGCTTGAGAGTGGACCACTGTGGGCACTGTGGGCACTGTGGGCACTGTGGCAGAGCAAACTTATAATCAACGCGGAAGTGAAAATACTTCTCACTCATAATTAAATCCTTGTTATTGAACATTCTATGCTGCACTTTTACTGGTCATTTTATTATGGCCTGCGCAGACGTGGGACAATCCTTGAGCTCAGCTGGGTGTCCTCGTCACAACACAATAGATGCTGTATGTCGTCAACATTCATACCTATGTATTGATAATTATCTACATGAAATAAATGATCAAATAATTACACTAATGTTATTCAGGGTCCGGGACTTCCACAATCCTGACTGAAAGGCTATTGACAGTTGTTACACAATGTGTCAGCAGCACAATCAACGACGGTAGTGTGTCCATATCGATACAGTACAAGACAACGGCGGCGGCGGCGGTTGACTCGTGCTGAATGTCATTCATTCATTATACAACTTGCATTACACCAATACCTACTCGACCTCCGACCCTCAGCTCCGAGCCGTGGTTCCCAGTGCCGACCGCGCTGCAGACAAAAGCTGGTCGTGCAAGCCGAGCCCGCGGGTTTATTGTGTTTGTTAAAGTAATTATAAATGGCAGTAATTATTAACGACGAGAGCCGCGAGCTCGTGAAATCGCGCGGTCGTAAAACGGCCAGTTGAAAAGCGATGATTTTCGCGGTGCCGCCCCCGCCCGCGCCCGCCGCCCGCGTGCGACCCGCCGCCCCCTGCGCCGGCCGCTTCTCCCACGAACAATGCATCCAGCGGACCGCACGGCTGCACGGCGCCCACCACTCTATCGATGACATATCGTTTATCGTCACAGACACCGGCTGGACGGTTCAGGCAGAGGGCACTCGTCAGGCTCTCTCGTCGTGGTATACCTACCCACGCGGCAGAGTATCAGGGATATAATTATTTATTACGTTTATAGGTACCTACCTCATGATTTTAATGGCTGTGTTTTATAATCAATATACAATGATAATGAAATGGAATTTTCATCCACAAAACTAAATGCTAGGTGGTGTGACCAGACATCGATATCGGCGGACAGTGCGGACAGTGCGGACAGTGCGGACAGTGCGGACAGTGCGGACAGTGCGGAAAAGGGGGGCCGCGCGGCCGCACTATAATGGCTCTATGGTCGCTGGCCGGCTGGCACCGAGCAGCGGGCGCGTGACGAACGGCTCCGAGAAAACGGTAACACACCGACGAACGAACCTTCATATAGCTATGTATTTCAATATTATACGACACACTTTATTTGTTTTTAACGTGATTTGCTCCGTGTCCGAGACTCATTAACCTGACTTAAACTGAATACGATACCCTCGTATTACAACATTATATTGTCGAATATGGAGCGGTGAAAATAAGCGAATGTGTGAAGTCTATATATACACACGTCTCATCACTGTGTACCCAGGCGAAATCGTAAATGTGTTCCAACTCCAAGGTTCCAAGGATTTTACTCGATTCAGATATTTGAATTGTTATTGTCGCTACCGCAGTTTTCTTCAAACTTTTTTTTGGCGCGGCGATGCTAGCAGTACGGCCGACACCCATGTCACAGCAGCCTCATCACATTAGTTTTCTATTTCAGTAATCAGCGGTCATCATCAATATTATTACCTACATAGATTGGAATGAATTAATCATTCCAATCTATGTAGGTAATTTCCTATTTGTAATATCTATGCAATTTCACTTAATTGTAAACTAAAACGAGTTATTTATTATAGTACTCCCACGCAATAAAGGTTACTGTTATATACGATCACTTACGAATCCAAGACGTAAGTAGTGTTCCTTACTGTCGGGCTCACCCTCGCGGCCTCGGGGTCAATCGGTCACCACGAGACAGCATTGCTGACTATAAAATTCATGGACGTGCTAAAACAGAACCGGTAACTAGCCAACGGAAAAGCGTCGAAAATTCTCATCTTAACAACAACTGTTATTTATCGCTAAAAACAAGAGGCTCTCAGATGGCTTCCTTTCCGGAGGAGTAGCAGGTTAGAGGTCAGTGGAGGGGGGCTGTAGAATGTGAGAAGACCTCGCCCGGCCGCGCGGCCCACCAGGGCGCCACGCGACCCCGGCGTCCAGCGCTGCAGCGTGCAGCAGACAGCGTGCAAACCAAACGATGGTCAGTTCACCTCGAATATCGAATACATTGTACAGTTTAAAAATCAGTTTCCCAGCGCCGAGCGGAGGAATTAAAACGTTTCAAATTAAAATTATTTACTTAATTCGCTTCTACGAAGCCGTCGTCGGCGCAAAAACTTCGCGCCGGCGCGGGCGGATGCGCGGTGGCGGGGAGTAGCGCAAAAAGAGGGTAATTAAAAATTCGGCGGCCGAAATGGCTGTCCCGGGACTTAGGAGTGGCGTGGACACGCCGCCGCCGGCATAGCTACATGCGGCTGGTGCGGCTGTGCGGTCGCTGCGGCTGCGGCTGTGCGGCCGTGCGGCCAGCTGTCGCTAGCCAGGAATGTCCCTCGGGTGCTCGGTCCTGGGTCCTGAGGCCAACTTATACATTACATTATTGACAACATTGTACACAGAGATGGTGATACTGGATGCCAGCGTTCAGTTTATTAGTTTGTGTTAGTTGCTATTGAATCGGAAGGCTTTTCAATGGCATATTTTTTAGTTAGTACATCGTAGTTCGTGAGACTTTAGCCTTGTGTTAACCGACCGACGTAACGTTACAAACGTAACGTAGGTAAACGATGGAGTCTCGAATGACCACCAATAAGCACCAATAAGCCACGTGGTGTATCGCTGCACAGTGCACAGTGCACGGTCCACGTTCAATATCAATAAAAACACGCCCCATATAAAAGGCGAGCATCCCCACGGGCTCCGTGCTGCGGGTAACTTAACGACCTTGAATAAATTACTTCTTGTGACAGTAATTGGATTACCAGCCACTACTGGTGTCGCGCTGTACCGCTGTACCGCTGTACCGCTGTACCGCTGTACCGCTGTACCGCTGTACCGCTGTACCGCTGTACCGCTGTACCGCTGTACCGCTGTACCGCTGTACCGCTGTACCGCTGTACCGCTGTACCGCTGTACCGCTGTACCGCTGTACCGCTGTACCGCTGGCCGCGTGGAGGAGGCTCCGGCTCGACGAGTCACAGTTAAGGATCGTGTGTCGACTGTCGATTACCATTACATCTGCCGCCAAATAACTTAGGTACCTTAGGTAACCTTTTTATAATCCGCTTTGGACTTGTAATTTTCGAGCAAAATGGAGTAGCTTTTTAAAATGTTTTATTTGGAATATTGAGATACATGATTATTCCCACCAAAAATAAAAATATGATAAGCCACACGATATTCGCTATTAGGCGTAAGGTGAATTTTTTTCTGTTCTACAATAGCTCTTGTAGTAACGAAAAGGCCAAGCTACACATTTTGCTAGGTGTACAGTTTGTGAAGGTAAGGATTGTAGAATTAGGCCGTACCTACGAGTATAAAGTCAAAAGCTTGCCTTTGTATGAAATCTGATAACTTTTTGACAGTGCAAGCCCATATTATATGTATGGTCTCGTCTTGGCAACATTTTACATGAAAAAATGTTTTTAGTGGGATTATTATTTCAGATTATCTCATATTCATCATATTGGCGTAACCAGTACATTTCACAATTTTTTTAATGATATTTTCACAATTTCTCCTAAATTACTCCTCCATTTAGAAAAAATTAACATTTAAAAAGGAGGCTTCAATCTACACGCATACGATCTGAGTAGATAGTTATTGGATATTAATTTCAACTTAATACCTCTAGGAGTTTGAGAAATAGCAGGTTAATAAGACAGAGACAGACAACGAAGTGAGGATCACTTATAGTTAGGGTTCCGTTTTTTTCCTTTAGAGGTACGAGACTCTTAAAAAATAAAGTTCAAAAGAATTAACTTTCTATTTCTTCTCTCTACTTGGCTGACAACGCATCAGTGATGCCTTTGATGTCGCTGATGTTTTATGTTTGGGCGCCGATAGCCACTTTCACGAGGTACACAGCACTATTGCCGCGCACGCCCCCCATATCAATAAGATAAAGTAAACAACGAGGTTATTTTTAATATTTTTATTATAAAATTACCGACTTCTTACAATTTAACTGACGAAATGTGGCACCTGACAATACATCACTCTCACAACGTTTCACAAGTATTCCTATTGTCTGTCTGTCTGCCTGTGGTACGGTGTTGGTGTTCACCGGTCACCGGTCACCGGTCACCGGTCACCGGTCACTGCTCGAACTGGTTGAGGCGGCGCAGGCTGGTCACCTCCAAGCCGTAGATGGCGAACGGCGCCGGCTCTTCGAAGTGCACCTGCGCCACCATCATCACGTGAAGCATTGCTCTTTATAAATAATTATAATTAAAAGGTAAAGCTACCGGGGTCTAATTAGATGTTTTGGAAGATCAATATACATTTCTGAGGCTCACACGCTCAACGTCAGAAACACAATCCGTCACATACGCATCAAGTCACATTACGTCGTTTGTCACATACGAAATTCGTGACGCACGCTCTTCGTCACGCAACGAGAAATTTACTTAGTCACATTCGCAGTTCGTCACATTCTCACTGGTCTGGACGTTGAGGGTGCGGACCACTTCTGGTCTCTGCTTGAGCGAGCTTCGTATTTAAGCTACTAAAGAGATTTAAATAATACATAGTTATTTGTCTTTATTAAGGATACTTTTCATCCGAGTAAATGCCACCACGGCCATCCCGAATGATCACAAGGCTATTCGAACTGTAATCTCATACCTACATGTTGTGACATGATCACAACACAAACCGCAATAGAGCATGGTCTCGTTACCTCCTTGACGTCCTCGCCGGACCTGGCCTGCGTCACCTGCGTCACCTGGCTGCCGGAGCGCGCCGCCAGCACCTTCACCTGCCGCAAGCAACAGACCCCACTCATCGACTGTACATCATTTTATTATTACCATATTTATTACGATGAAGGCAATGCCTTTGTTGCTGACGATGGTCGACGCTCACTCGTGTGCTCGTCACTCTCGTCAGGCAACAAGGGGTGCGTGTGCGTCACCTGTTTGGAGTCGGCGTCATCTTCAGTGCGCACCACGGGCGGGATGTTGGGGCCCAGCTTCTCCGCCAGCGACTGCACCTGTAGTTCAATTAGTAGGAAGTAACGTTTGCCCTTGAAAAATATCACAGTTAAGATAATCTTAAATTAAAATTTAAAAAAACCCCGACAGTTTTATCTACACTAAACATAAGTAATGGCAATCTCGATTAAGTCACTTTTGAAACAAATAAAACTATCAAAATCGGTTCGTCCGCTCAGGAGCTACGATGACACAGACAGGCATACAGATACAGAAATACACAGACACGTTAAACTTACAACATACCTCTTTTTTCGTCGGCGGTTACAAACGGTCAGGACGTTAGTGTCGGCTAGTGTCGGCTAGTGTCGGCTAGGGTCGGGTACTCACGTTGGGGTACTGCGAGAAGCAGGCGCGCGCGCGGCCCACGCACGGCGGCGGCACGGCGCGCCCGTAGCGGTCGCGGTCCAGCGGGTCGAACATGTAGTACCCTGCACACCGACCACACCACACTATACGTCACCATACCATCACTGCAGGCGGTCTACAGACCTGCTTCTGCATTGGACGACATGATAACGACTTCTTGGCTGACACAAGGTACAGTATGTACCGTGTGTGCGTGCAAGAGGCGTGGAACTTAACGTCCTGCCACACCAGTTAATGTAACTTTAGTGTGACAGCACCACTTGAATGACAAAGCCTTGTGGTGGTCATGTCGTCCGAGCTAGGAGCACTAGGAGCGCTAGGAGCACTAGGAGCTCTAGGAGCGGTAGGGGCGCACCTCGCGGCGTCCGGAACAGCGCCACGGCGAACTCCCCCCTGCCGGCCACCAACACGCCACACTTCTCCTCGCGGAAGAACTCCGACAGCTGGAATTGTACGCACGTTACGGGTGTGCCTCACGTTCCCAGATAAGCAAATGTGGCATCTGATCCCGATGCTATTAAAATTATGACAAGCGTTATGTGGCCACTTCAAAAATGTTTGAAGTTCAAGTGTTTACTAAATTAAATGCATAAATTACTATCTATTATTGCTGTTGTTATTATCAACAGGTACTACCTACAATAAAATATTTAGAGCAAGCGCCTGGTACATGTGAACGGTACATTTATATTTACGCGCATTTACTCACATTTTTCCATTCAACTGTATAGTAGTTTGTTTTAAAACCTTGCAAGAAAAGTTTAAATTACAATACGTGACAGACTGACAGTGGAAGAGCGAGACGGCAAGCAAGACGGCAAGACATGAGAGCTACCTTCTCAAACAGGTCGGTGTCGACGATGCCCTTCTGCCGCGCGCGGTACACCACCACGCGGCACACGCAGTTGCCCGGCGTGTAGAACTTGCGCAGCACCTGCAACACACACACACACACATACACACACACACACACACACACACACACACACACACACACACACACACACACACACACACACACACACATGTCAGTCGACAGTGGTGACCACACAACTTGCGGGAAGATAATGCAATGAATGAGTGAACTACCACGGCGACGAGGGCGCGTCGCTGCCTCGCGAAAGTCGCGAGTAACGAATGGATTAGGGTAGGTTGTAACTTGTAACGTATTACTCGTGCCTTTAAAGAAACGAATCTAAAATGGCTGCACTTATCATTCCCTCTCATTCGCACGTTATTCCTGTCTTTAGTCACACATGTCGGTACAGCATGTAAAAAATATAATCAGTCTGGATCTGTTGTCTCGACGCACTCCGTTCTTTCTAAATAAATTATGAAATCGTTATCTCTCCCACAGGACTTCAACCAGTAGGTATTCAATATATTATTCTATATCTGAATCTAATTAGGCGTTAAGTTTTATACATTATACGAAAATACGGAACCCGCGGTTTACGAATCCGATTAGTACTCGGTCGGTTTTTTGAATGTCTTGGTAATATTTATTTTCAAATAAAAAATATCACCTATCTAGCAACTTTATTTTGCTGACGGTTCTACCCATCATTACAAGTACGTACCGCCGTTTTAGATTCGTTTCTTTAATAACGCAGATTATACACGATAAATTTACTTAGCGAGAACGACAAACATTGATGTGGAAGACATTACCACCGAAACAGTATATTGGAAGCAAATAAGTTAAAATGTTTGGCGTCGACTTGACTTGTTGTACGGCGTAAATCGTACAATCAGGATGTTAGTGAGTGCAGGAGCAGCGTGGCCACGGTGATTGTGCCAGCGGGGGTTTCGGGAGTAAAACACGTGACCGAGCTGGCTCTAGTTGTTTATTGCACTGATTTTAGTTATGAGATTACATGTTTTTATTGGTGTCAGATGAGTCCTAGGTCACGTATGTACGTGTTCACGGACTCAGCGCGCCCAGCTAGGCCATCACGTGCTTGGAACTAGGACGCTGCGCTAAGCGCAATGTACGAGACTCGTACATGACTCGACATGTTGGATTCGGCGTCACATCCTCACCTGCTGGATGGAGAGGATCTTGTTCTCGGGGCGGTAGTGCAGGTAGCTGTCCTGGTAGAGCTGGTCGCCGGCGTCCAGCAGCTGGTCCAGCGTGGCGGCGCTCCAGCGGCACACGTCCAGCACGCGCGCGCCGGCGGCCGCCACCAGCGCCGTGGGGAGCGCCTGCCGCCCGCGCGCGCCCGCCGCGTACCGCGCGCACGCCAGCGAGTGGTGCGCCGACAGGAACTGCGACCCGTCGCGCAGCACCAGCCACCCGGACGTGTTGCGCTCGCCTACACATGCACACTTTCATTACCTAATTGCACATTCAGTTTAACATTTCAAAAGTTCAATACTTAATATTGTTTTAGGTAAGTATTTATCATAGCTCCATAATTTGACTCCATGCTACACGAGAACATAAAAGTTTACATCAAACTTAACCTCAGTAAAAGCTATCTAATCCTTTGTATTCAATACACCAACTGTGTTAAAGTGGCAGAGGTTTACATCGCTATCAGTGTAGGTACCCTTCAGCTTGGCGTCGTCCTTATCGCGAGCGTCGGCGGCGCGCTGCGCGTCCCCGCAGGTGGCGCCGCCCGGCGGGTGCTTGCGGTCCGCCTCGTCCGCGCGCCGCCGCCGCCCGTCCACGTCCACCTTGCTGGTGGCCGGCACCAGGCTGACGCCGGGCGGCGCGCGGACCAGCGGGGGCTCCACGCCACCGAGCTTCTTGATGGGCTGCACGTTCACGCTGATCGCGTACAGCTGGAAGTCGTGCTTGGGCCGCTCCGTCACCGGCACGTTCTGCAGGTAGCTGCCGGCGCATAACACATATCGTTCGCAACGAACCGGACCAAGTCCTAGGCCGGGTCACCGGGACGGGACCGACTAATATGATAAACGGCTACAGAAGGAGCGACTCACGCGAACGCCATGAGCTTGGCGGAGGTGAAGGTGAGCACGCAGGCGGCGCCGTCGTCGTGCGCGTCCACCCGCAGGCCGGTGGGGCCGCAGGCGTGCGGCTCCATCATGTAGAAGGCGGGCGAGCCGGGCGCGCGCCACACGGCCACCGCGTGCGGCACCGACCACAGGATGCCGTGCGTGTGCGCCTCGAAGAACCGCTCGAGCGCGCACCGCACCGTCATCTCGGCGGGCGCGCGCTGCTCCAGCTTGCCGGCGAACGCCTGCTGCAGGTCGAAGCGCACGTAGTTGACGCCGAGCACGAACCGCTTCAGAACCTGCAGCGGCAGCAGCACGTCCTCGCCGGGGCGGAACTCGTAGCCGAGTGCCTGCAGCGAGGCGGCGAACAGCGCGCAGCCGGCGGCCAGCACCTCGTCCACGGTGCGGCGGGTCCACAGGTGCGGGCGGCGCACGTGCGCCATGCACGCGGCCACCACCGCGCCGCACGCCGACTGCAGCAGCGCGTCGCGCGCGAACCGCACGGCGTCCGGCGGCCGCGAGCCGCGCAGGATGGTGCGCCCGCGCGCCGTCTCCACGTAGCCAGTCAGCACCTTCCACTCGTAGCCCTCATCCGGGACGGCGCCCTGAGCGGTCACCGCGCCCGGCGCCTTCGACAGCTCCCAGAACACCTTCACCGCCGATATTGAGAACCTGCGCGCGTCACAAACGTTGAGCAGAGACTGGAAGTGATAACATACATTTAAATCATAAGCCCACGCACCGACCAGGTGAATACAGGCAACAGATAGGACTGTCGTAAACGACTTCTGGATTATCAATGGATAACTACCTCGCACAGTTGACGACACATACTTGTTAGAGCCGGGGCGGGCGAGGTCGTCCACGTTGTCGCGGAACACGTCGGCCAGCTGGTCCACGGTGGCGAGCAGCACGGCGGTGGCGGCGCCGCCGGGGGACGCGCGCCCCGCGGGGCCCACGCAGTGCGGCTCCCACAGCACCAGCGCGCGCTCGTCCGCCGCGCGCCACACGCCCACGCAGTACCCCTTGGCGCACAGCACGCCGTGCTTGTACTGCGGTCAGGAGTCAGGACGGTACAGGTACATTGTACAGTCAGCTGATGGTGTGGCAGTACACACACACGCATTACACGCGTACTGCACACGTTCATCACAGTACTATGCGTGGTGGCGGTGGTACTCAGTACTGACCGTCTCGAAGAACCTGGCGAGCGCGCGGCGCAGGTTGAGCACGGCGCCGCTGTCGCCGGCCTTCAGGTCGCCGCTCACCGCGTCCTCCTCTATCTCCAGCCGCACCTGTCGCACACAAACCCTCATGGAAATTTATGCTCGTTATAGCTGTGCACTTATAAACTAAAACTGAAACAAAAAAATTGTTAAATAAAATACTTGGAAAAAACTGTCAAAATGTTAATCTCTTTCTAAGAGAAAGCTGGTGGTGATGGAACGAACATCATTAGAAGACGTATTTATGAAGAAGAAAACGTTGTGGCAGAACGATTGTCACATGGCGTAATGTGGAAGTGTGCACTCACATTGAAGGTGGTGACGTGGAACTCTGCGGCGACCTCGGCGGGGCGGAGCGCGGGCGGGGCGGCGGCGCGCGGCAGCGAGGCCGTGTACAGCCGGTCGCCGTACTTCAGGATGGCGTCGATCAGCTCCGGCTTCCAGTACACGTACGGCTCGATGTGCTCCACCACGATGCCCATCACCGCATTCGCCGCGTCCTGCACACAACACACCACACACCACACAGTGACAAACAAAACTTTATGCACTATATTTCCTACTTATTGTAAAAACAAAACCATAGCAATCTATGTTACGGCACGGCCATTAGGTCGCGTGCGAAGGAGACATTGGTTTTTTGCATTGCATTTCCTCACCCTACTTATGCGCAACATGTGAAAGAATTGTATCTGTCAGGATTAACCACAATAAGAAGTACTCGTATGTGGTATCGACGGATGTGACCTGGTTGTCCCGGTTGGGGTCGAGGAAGTAGCCCTCGCTCTGCGCCACGCGGCCCCGCAGCGAGGCGGCGGCGCGCCCCAGCCGCGTGAACTGCGCGCCCAGCGCCTCGTCCTCCAGCGGGTCGATTAACGCCTCCTCCTCTGCACACGAATTCAATCGTTCATTCATGACGACCATAGACAACCAGGGCCATAAATGTAGAGTTCACGAATATTATGATGCGCGGGCTCACCCTCCTCGTCCCCGGCGGCGCCCTCCTCGTCGGCGGGCTTGCTGGCGGGCGGCTTGCGCTCGCGCAGCGCGGCCGTCAGCTCGTTGCGCACCGTCACCGGGTACAGCTTGTACGGCGCCAGGCACTGCTTGGGGTCCAGCCGCCCCTGCATCGCTGCCGACACACAGGGGACATCGGCTCACATCGGTCACTCACACATACACTCATATCATGCGACACTAGGCACTAGGCGCGACACTCACCCAGCTTGTCGATGAACTCCTGTGGGCTGGAGAACACCATGAGCACCGGACACGACTCCGGCGGTACGTACTGCGGCTCCGGCTCGGGCTGCGCCTCGCCCTCTGCGCACACACCGACCACATGACGTTACAGCCACACGACGCAAGTGTGTGTGTGTGTGTGTGTGTGTGTGTGTGTGTGTGTGTGTGTGTGTGTGTGTTTGTGTGTGTGTGCGCACTGACCACCACCGGCCTCCTCGTCGCCCTCCTCGGGCTCGTCACCACCCTCGCCGGCCATCTCATCCTTGATGCGCTGCAGCCGCAGCTCGTCCCCCTTCTGGATCCGCTGCGGCGTGAGCTGGCCGCGGGCGAGCGTGGGCGCGGCGTCGAAGGCCACGACGCGGCCGCCCGGCGCCTGCCACACGCCCAGCTGGTGGTAGTCGCCCACCAGCAGCGACACCCAGCCCGGTTGGCTCGTGTCGTACCACTGCTTGAACAGCGCGTCCTTGATCTCTGCAAGTCGAGCGACGCTCGTGTCAGACAACACGTCAAGCTAACTACAAAATATAATTACATACATAGAACAATAACTCCATGCGCTCGAATAAAGTGAACAGACATCATGGATATCATTTACTCGTACAAACACGAACAAGTTCAGTGCTTTCCTTGTGTCCTTGAACGAAGTCTGCTCGAGCTCGTTCCGTTTAGTTTCATGTAAGACGGTATCTGTAATGTAATGTAAATTTAATTATCTGTACAAAACGTACGCTTCATGGGTTCCTCCTTCTCCTCCTCCTCCAACTCCTCGCCGGTCTCGTCCTGGTCACCGCCCTCCTCCTCCTCTCCCCCTTCCTGCCGCAAGAACAATCATCAGACACAATAATAATATTATTGAACTAACTCTATTTTGACATGTTACATATTCTCTTGATATTATGCTTGTGAGTCTTTATTTGGTTGGTGCAATGATATTAATAAATACATTAATATCATAGGTAGTTACTTTTGTTTCAGAGTGATCGCTCAAACTGGCGACAGTTTTCATCCTAAATGATCAACTTAGTGAAGGTCCAGTGAGTGAGTGCGGTTGGTAGTTGGATGGGTGACCGCTAGTGACAAAAGATTGTTATCGTTAGCCAGCAGTGGTGGACAGACCCCTGGGGGCGCATCGGGCAGGCGCAGCGGCAGGCGCACGGGCTCGCCCAGCTCCAGGGTGAAGGTGTTGGCGCCCAGCTCGAACTTCTCCGTCAGGTCCTCGGGCGCGATGTCCCGCCGCCCCGTGCGCTTCACGTGCTTCAGGTAGTAGTCCGCGCCCGCATCTGCACCCCACCACAGTTTTACATAGTGAGGAAGGTAATTTATTCTCTTCAATTTTATATTATTACGTTTAAGCCTGCGGCACAGTTTCAATATTGAGAGTTGATTGGTAGAGAATGTCCACCCATCGTATACTTATGTCTCAAGTTGTGGTGGCAGCGGTGGGACTCACCCAGGAAGTTATACATGTGGTCCTGGTGCATGTAGGGGGGCGGCACGGCGCCCGCCGCCGCCACGAACGCTGCCGCCGCCGGCAGTGCCAGCGCGCGCCCCGCCATGTCTTCCTCCTGCAGACACACCACAACACCTAATCGACAAGCCTTTATAGTAAACTTTAAAATATTTTATCATATAAGTACACTGCTACATATTATATCGTCCAACCGATGGGGGATTTTCAGTTATTTCAACTAAAAATTGTAAATAATAATAAGTAATTTAATCATGTATGAATTATTTTCATTTCATTAAATAGCTGATCGTATGATGGTCTCACCCCGATGCCGGCCCGCTCAGCTGCTTTGCCGATGGCAGAGTTCTCCCCGCGCGGCCCCACGAGCACTGCGGCGGTGCCCTTGGCGATCCACTCGAAGGCCTTGCTCTCGAGCTTGGTCTCGGGCGCGCCGAGGTCGGGGCGCAGGCGCGTGGCGGTGACGGCGACGGGCGACACGTTGTAGGAGTCGTCCGGTCCGGGCGGCGCGGCGGCCAGCACGGCGGCGCTCAGCGCGTCCGGCCCGCCGCGCACGCGCACCAGGCACGCGGCGGCGCGCGGCGCGTCCGACGGGAACCCGCGCTCGTCGCACCCGTGCGGGTCGAACATGTAGTACGAGTCCTCGTGCCGCCAGATGGCCACGGACCCGCCGCGGCACGTCACCACCTGCACGACATGGACAATGTAGGAGCCTTGTCCTCCTAAGCGCAAAAACTAGTCAGGTTACAATAGGAGATCTTGGGTCCGAAAGTGTTTCTCACCGCGTGGCTGTACTCCTTGAACATCTGCCGCAGCGAGTCCTTGAGCGACAGCACGCCGCTGCCGGGCTCCGCCGTCAGCATACCTGCGGACACACACCGCGCCGGTCAGCGGGGGCTCGGAGGGAAGCTCGGGGGTGGCTGGGGGGGCGGCGGGGGGTACACTCACCGCTGTAGGCGCAGTCCAGCACGTCGGTCTCGACGCAGTCGTAGTCGGTGACGCGGAAGCGCGTCAGCACGTCGGCGGCGGCCAGCGTGCCCGACGCGCCGCGCTCCTCCTCTTCGCCCGCTATTATGGAAAACACAACTAATTATCTGCTACATAATTTTACTCCGGCAAAATAACTGTAGGTACTGCTGGTGGTAATATATAATACCCTCGAGGGATTATATTGGTAAAATTGATTTTAATTGTTAATGAGTTATTACGATTATTATTTCTCCACGGGGTTCGCCTGGATAGCTACCACCCTTGAGCATGAGTCAGCCGCCAAACGAAACATCGTGTTCCGGCTGGGGGCTCGATTCAATGCCCACCGTCGACTACTTGGGCACTAGCAGACTGACCTTCCTCCTCGTTCTTGGGCATCTCCAGGTTGATGCCCAACTTCTCCAGGTGCTCCATGGTGTTCTGGTACAGCGTGTCGCCGCGGACCAGGATCTGCATCCAACGTATATGTACATAAATCCCCATCACATCATCGACTTACAATACCCAGCTACTGTCTACAGCTGCAGCAGGGCGATAATCACTCACTCGAATATTTCTTAATATAATATTTATTTTTATTGCTACTCAATCATCGAGTATGTTAGAAAGAGAAATTAGAAATTGGTTAAAAAATACTTTTCGAAAGTACTTCGCACCATCGCTTCAGCTGATCCCTAACGTAAGCATCTCAAAAGAAGCTACTCTCGAGAGTATATTCCAGAGGATTTTTAGTACCTAATGTAATGTAATATCTATCAGTAGGTATTGTTGGATGATGTGTGAATGTCTCACATCGTCGATGTCGTCCGGCGTGAACTCGGCGGGCGGCAGCACGTGCGCCAGCGCGATGGCGACGAGGGCGGCGGGCGTGGCCTGGCGGCCGCGGCTGCTCTCCGGGAAGCGCGCGTCCGCCTCGTGGAAGTGCCCGCGCACCACCCAGCGGTCCGGCGCCACCGCTGCAACACACCACACACACACATACACACACACTGGTCAGCTGCTCTACTGGACAGGGGCTCCAAGCATACCTATCTTTAATAGCTACTACCACACAATCAAAATTCTACAAACTTAATAAATGATCGTTAATTGGTCATGAGTCGGGTTAATTCATACAGCTCTAGCTCAAAATGTTAGCAACAAAATGAAAGACTGGTCACGAGTATCGCTCCCACATGTATCCCATAATCGAAACTGAATTTAGAGGACCTCCTCTTTTTTAAGTCGGTTAATAAGAATGAATGTGAAGGTTAATTCTTCATATAATTATTGTGCGTTACGTCGATATTTCTGCGTAAAATGAGATGAGGTACTGTTCAGTTAGAAGGTTGAAGCGAGTGCAGTGAATGCAGTAAGTGCAGTGACTGAAGGGAGGACAATAACTCACGCTTGAGCTTGTTGACGGGGTCGGGCAGGTCCCCGCGCTCCCACACGGCCACGTCGGCGATGCTGAAGGGCTTGCGGCGCAGCTCGGGCAGGCTCTCCAGCAGGTGGTCGCACAGCGCCCCCGAGCTGGCCGCGCGCAACACACAGGCGCGCCCTCCGTCCTGCAGCCCCACGCGCCGCCCCCAGCCGTCCGCCGGCCACGGGTGGTACAGGTACAACTGCCCGCCCTCGTTCCATATCGCCATCTCGATCTCGCCCGGGATCTGACCACGATATATTATAATAGCTCCTACAGTTGCAACATTACATTCACAGCCCATGCATGAAGGTTGAATCTATAAAAGTACGGGGTAACTATGTAGTCCATGACAATGAGGACACTGACCTGTAGCAAGCCGCTGTCGGACTCCTTGAAGAACTGCTCGATGCCGCGGCACAGATCGAACACCTTGGGGTCCGCCGACACCATCTTACCCCACACCGCTATGCCGCGCTCCTGAACACAGTCAACACACGCCAACATTACCAATTAATCCTTAAACCGACAACGATTCACAAACCACTACAATGTTTTTTAAAAGTTGTTTTTTGTTACGGCTTATTTCCATTCGGATGGATAGATGGACACGTCACCTTGTGGACGTATTCCTGATCGCGGATCCTGAAGTTCTCCTTGAGCTCGCCGAGCACCAGGCGGCGAATGGGCCCGCCGCGCTCCACCAGCGACTCGCGGTACAAGTTGAAGCCGAGGTCCAGAGTCTCGTCCAGCGTGTCCTCGCACCAGGCGCGCGCGCGCAGCCGCCGCAGCATGGCCAGCGCGGCCACGCAGCACGGCACTGCGGTGTGCGTCTTGAACACCTGGTAGCGGTGGCTGGCCATGTGGCGCGTGGCCCGCAGCAGCCAGCGCTGCCCGTCCAGCTGCACGTACTGCGAGTGGAAGTTCTTGTCCGCCACCTCCACGGGGCTGTGCAGCACCGTCTCCGACTTCGGCCGCGGGATCATGTCGTCCCTGCCGCCCAACGGTGTAATAGTGCAACATAAACTATCAATTATAAATGTAAAAACCCGAGACGGTATTTAGGTGAGTTGCAGAACTTGCAGACAATGAGGAAGCAGTACTTCAATACTTCAATGTTGGTGCTAAACTTGGAGACGACTGTTTTATTTGCACCAAACAGCAACGAACCATTGTGACAGACTAGGCTTTTGATTATTAAAAGCGTAGCTGAATCGGTTCATTTGTTTGGGATGGGAGCTACGAATGCCAGGTAGATATAACGGCGAATTACCTGCCGTAGGCGTGTCCATCACCGCGGGGACAGTACAGGAAGAAGCCCTCCCCGCGCATCTGCATGATCTGGTCCTGCGTCAGCGCGGGAGGAGGCCTCTCGGGGGGTAGCGGGAGTTGAGGAGCGGGCTAGGGAGATTATAATGAAACAGGATATAGCGGGTGTATATCGACAATGTAACTATTATCGCAGATCCATATATTGTCATGTTAAACCTTTAAATATAAAAGTTCATAGTTACTGTTGGGAATGTTGGGATTCTATCACCGACTGTAAGGATAACATATTAGTTCAATATCTAGAGGGCACAATAAGAGATCCGCTCACCTCCTTGGGCATCTTCTGGTAGAAGTCGCGGACCTTCCTGCGGGAGGTGGCGCGCGAGGTGGCCAGGCTGACGGCGCTCAGCGAGCACTGCGGGTACTTGCCCTGCAACACACGCACACACACACAGTCATATAGCCAGAGGTAACCGAACGGCGGGCGAGCGGTCATTGGACCATACCTCCTTGATTTTCTTCTCGATGAGCGCATTGATGTTCATAGAATCCCACTCGCTGCGACAGTGCGTGCGCAGCGCCTTCAGGTCCAGCTCGTAGGTGGGCTCGCGCGCCAGTGGCTCACGCTGCACCACCTCCACCTCGGTGAGCGTGACGGCGGGCCGTGGCGTGCCGCGCTTGGCTGACTCCAGGTCGCCGTAGTTGGCCAAGAAGTCCAGCACGAACGATGTCACGCCCGCGTACCGCAGGAACGCGGCGGCGCCTCGCCTGCCGACCACCCCACACACTGTACGGTATGCGATGGGAGAGAGGAAGGAGAGAGAGAGTGTGTGAATGGCACTCACAGCTTGTCCGGCTGGCCGAGCTCGTTGAGCATGTGCGGGTCAAACATGTAGCAGACGGTGCGCACGGCGCTGGCGGCCTCGGGTGGTGGTGGGTGGCCCCACACCAGGAAGTGGCGGTCGCCGGCCGACAGGATCAGCATGTACGTGGTGCCAACGCGCTTCTCCATGAGCGCCATGAGATCCTGCTGCGGCTGGATGTTGTCGGGGTGCTTGGCGAGCAGGCCGCGATCTACCTCCGTCATCTTAACGGTGTAGCGTGTGTCGTCCAGGTAGAAGGACGTGAGAAGCTGGTTGAGCTGCAGCTGTGGCTTGCCCTTGTAGCACTTGAGGGCGAGCGCGCACTGGCGGTAGTAACGGTCGCCGGCGGCCACGGCGCGGTCCACGTCCACCGGCGTCAGTCGCGCCGGCGGCGTCTCCTCCAGCAGCGCGCGGCACACCACCGCGATGCACGCTGTCTGCGACCCTGCACATACACACACACATACATACAAAGTCAATTATACCACCCTTTGACTTCAAACTTTACAGACTAAATTGACGTGAAGCATGAAGGTGAGCGACGATTGCTAGCCGCCAGGGCAGGGTGAGGTGAGACGATCGACGTCAACTGATCCATGATTTCATCCTGATCCCAGTATCGATGGCACAGCTCGATAGGTGTGGTAACAACCAACGGACTGACTTCAAAAACCTCGAAAACTGATCGATCGATTGGTGTGGTGGTTTCCTAAAGGCGTCAAAATACTAAAGTGTTTTTAATACTACATACTTCGTAAAAGCTGTGGTTATTAGTAAATAGGTAGGTACATACCGCAAGCTGTAGAGGAATACTTCTTGGAGTTGCAACCGACACTGCCCTGAAGGATCATCTTGTTCTTCTCCACTTGAACGAAGTTGTGCCAAATCTGGAATATCATATTTTTACCAGCAAACGATTGCTTGTTTGCACGGACGATCTCACAATACATTTGGCGACCTGATCAATGCGCAGGAGACAAGTTTTAGATTTAGCTAGATATTGCAGATGATGATGGCAGTGACATTGCTACCTACGGATAATACGATGGAGACGGGCAGCTGAACCGTGAACGCACCTTCCTAAGCTTGCTGCACTCATAGAGCGGGCGGGTGACCTCCTCGGGCGGCACGCGCAGCAGACGCGGGCGGCGGCGGCGGCGGCGGCGGTAGGGAGGCACCCAGCGCCGCAGGGTCAGCTCCGGCCGCGGGATCACCTGCACACACCCCACCCTTGCGTGCTTACTGTCCGCGTCAAACTGCGGCGGTAATGGCACTACAGCAATGGAGCTCACACTCGGCTACAACAACTACGCCGACACTGAAGCTGTAATCAACATGTTCAGCCCCTACGGAGGAGAGTCGAGTAAATAGGGATGTGACAAAGAACTTGTAGGGAGTCAAGAGTTGCGCGCGACCTGTGTTCTTTTTACAGAGGTGTAGAACTTGACAGTGTATATAACCAGTTCTAGTCAGGTGGTGTGGTATTTAAGTTATTTCTAAAATTTATGAGTTATGTCTAAAATGTACTCCTTCTAACTCGCATGGTACGCAGGTACTCACGATGGGCGGCAGTCTCCGGGGCGGCGGCGGGGGGCGCCACGGCCGCGTCTTGATCTCTACCTTGGTGATCTCGGGCCACTTCCGCTTGAACCTCTGCTTGCGGAGCATCGCCCTGTACTCCGCCTCCCTGACGGCAATTGATCAGTGACAATAACAATGACAATTTTAGTGTCCGTGTTGCTCTATATATTTTCTGCTGTTATCTTAAACATACCACATTTAAATTATTTTGGGAGGCCTAGCCTTACGTAAAGAAATTCTCAATCTTTTTTGTTGTTCATAATGAGCTGAGGTCATAATACCAAATAAGAAGCAAATCGCTATATCGTTTATAAAGGCTTTAAAGCTTTAAAGATAAAGTGACGCCGTCTGACTCATCGATTTACCTAATAAACAAGTATTTATGTAACCTTCGTAGTATTTATGTATGAAAAAACTGATGTTAATAACTATAGACCAGTTTCTGTTTTACCAACTCTTAGTAAGATCTTCGAAAAGATAATACTGAATCAAATGTTAACCCATTTCAATAATAATAAATTATTACATCCTGAGCAATACGGTTTCACGAAAGGCCGGAGTACAACCGATGCCGGGGCTAGGCTTTTAAAGCATATATTTGAAGCATGGGAAGCATCACAAAATGCCATAGGTGTATTTTGTGACTTATCTAAGGCATTTGATTGTGTTGAGCACGAAACATTGCTGCTTAAACTTGGCCACTATGGTATAAAAAACAAGGCCCTTAGCTTGATCGCGTCTTATTTGAGTGATAGAATACAAAAAGTAAGCATAAACGATATTAAGTCATCGGGGTCACCGGCTGTGATGGGTGTACCGCAGGGCTCTATATTGGGTCCGTTTCTTTTTCTGGTATATATTAATGATTTACCACATTATGTAAAGAACCAAGCGGATATTGTACTATTTGCTGATGATACATCATTAATATTTAAGTGTGAAAGGAATAAAGTAAATTTCGACGACGTAAATAGTGCTCTTTCGCATGTGTCGCGTTGGTTCACTATCGATAACTTACTTTTAAATGCAAAAAAAAACTAAATGTATAGAGTTTGTGCTACCTAATGTTAAGAAAGTCAGCAAATCTCTTAAACTAAATAATGAAACATTGCATATGGAGGAATCAACGGTCTTTTTAGGGGTGACCTTAGATAGTAAACTTCAATGGGGCCCACATATAACAAATCTCGCGACAAAACTTGGTAGGGCTGCTTATGCTGTTAGGAGAATAAGGCAGTATACTGACGTCGAAACTGCTAGGATAGTTTATTTTGCTTATTTCCACAGTGTTATGTCATATGCCATCTTGCTGTGGGGCAAAGCAGCCAATATAGAACAAATTTTCATTCTCCAAAAAAGGGCTGTTAGGGCTATCTATAAACTTAAGTCTCGGGAATCTTTGCGTGAAAAGTTCAAGGTAATAGGTATACTTACAGTAGCTTCCCAGTATATCTTCAATAATGTAGTTTTTATAAGGAAGAATATAAACGCGTATAAACAAAATTTTGATATTAATAATCGCCAAACAAGAAGAATGTATCAATTAATTACGCCTTCGTTCCGCCTAAGTAAAGTGCAACGATCTTTCATAGGGCTTGGTGTAAATTTCTATAATAAAATCCCAAAAATAATACGTGACTTGCCAATAGAATCTTTCAAAAAACGTGTAAAAACACAATTGTTAGGCAAGGAATATTATAATGTAAACGAGTATTTAAATGACAAAGACGCATGGAAATGATTAGCTCTGCAACCAGTTCCACTCAGAATAGTAAACTTTTGTATGATAATATCTTTTTTGTAACATTTTTTTAAAAGATGTGCTGAGGAGTTTCTTTAGGCTTTTCTTCTCCTCCATGACAAAGCACCTTCCGAAAAGCCAAAAAATGACGTGCATAAGTGTATCAATGATACCTATATGAATAAAATATTTTGACTTTGACTTGACTTGACTTCACTCACACTAGTGTAATTGCAGCTCAATACATTATGATATACGCTCATTAGGAAACAAACATCTTACTCGCGCGCTATCTGCGAGGGTGTCCTGTGGATCTCCTCGGGCTCTGCTATTTCCTCCACTTTCCCTTTGCCCTTTGACTTCTCATCCTTCTTCTTATCCGGCGCATCTCCCCCTCCTGTAGTCCTAAATATGAAAAGTATTTAACACAGTGCCTAATATGGTTACAACGAGTATGAAATCATTGTGATAAAATTGTTTAAATGGGAAAACTAGGTAACAAGTGTTCAATAAGATGGTTGTTGTGATTAGGGACAATTTAAGACTGTCTATGGGGACTGCAATTTAAACCCATGTAGCTGAGAGCTACCTTAAACTGGACCACCATAATTTTAAATATCAGACTTACTTCTTCCTCTCTGCCATTACGAGTATAACAGCTCCTGCTTAAATAGTATTATTTCCACTGAGTGTTACTAATTTGAACAAGTTTTTTTCATTAGCTCAGCTTACTGAAAATCATTAAATAATTAAACAAGTTGCACTCATCTCTAAATTTTACCACTCACTAAGCTAGGCTAGCAGTGAAATAATATCTTGTATTGAAAAGTTTCATTATTTGGAAAGGTATAGGTGATCAATCGACACGATTTAAAAAATTTACTATAATTACTAATTATACGAGTAGTTCTCAAACGTATTAAACTATAGGTACCGTAATTAAGCGTATTACCTACGCTTGAGAACTAAATATAATAAGAATAACTAATATTAATAATTATATGCATTAAATATTATGTAATATTATGTATTGTATAATAAATATTATTATACGTATTAAATTTTCTAAATTGTAAATAATGATTGTATTTGCTTTGGTGGCTTCACTGACGTGTAGTGCGCGCTCTGTATAGGTAAACTTAAACAACTTAAAATACAATAAGTTGGAAAATATACCTTTTATCAGTTTTTTCAATTTTTTTTATATTTTTTAATAGTATTTTTTACTGAAACAAACACCACATTTCGCGATAGCACTCCATTTATTTTTATCCTATTTTACGTCACGAACATTAGAAATAGAATGTCACGTGACAAGTTTTTAAATTTATTAAAAATAATTTTAAATTTCACTTTATTGCTTGCCGGTTCTTCTTTTTAAGTTCAAATCATAGATAAAACTCTATTAAATCACAGAGTAACTCAAATAAAATCATAGAGTATTTTTATAATACACAGACTAATAAAGTACGAAGTAATACTTTAGGAATTTTAGGATGTACTGTCATAGGAAAGTATTATAATACGGTAATAGAGTGCCCAGGGACCTGGCTCTAGCAGAGGCCCCAGCTCAGACTGCCCAGCCAGAGGGTGCACACTCCCTTCGAGTTATCAAATCGCAAAATGAAATACTGCCCTCTAGACTTTGGGACAGAAGTTGTAAATGCCACTTTTTGACGAAATGTCATATATAATTAAAGTTACTTCTTTTTGCGCGTCTGGAAAAACTGGGAGTAAAATTTTTATGATGCGCGCGCACATCGACAGCCAAAAAGCGACATGATGAAGTTAGGTAATAACTGATTCCTTTTACATAGAAGGAGTTGTGTCTTCTTCTTCTAAGTCGCTGCACTCTTGGCAGAGTGATCGTGGTCATTCGGTATTTGTGGCACGCCTCACAACTCGCCGCCATTCTTGGAGTTCTGTCATTCGGAATGAAATCTTTAGCTATTTTCTTTCTGTTATGCCATGGATTGTTACGCCAAAGAAGTATAACTTCTTACGTGCGTACATAAGTACACACACACGTTTTTATAATAATTGCACCAGTAGTTCCTTAACTGACATGCTTTTTCTAAGATGTATCCATATGAGTTAATTTTCCCTTAATTTTACTGAGAAGGAGATCAAACGTTTCTCTGGTCATACGCAAATATTCGTAAAATTTTTCATCAAAATTACGCAATTTAAACAATTTCGTAATGAAAAATTTTACAGAACATTAAACTCCCCATGAGTTGACCGTAACTTATTTAAGTCATTAACCCAACATGATGGATAAAGCCGTGAAATGGTATAATATTATAAAGATGAATTTTCTGTAAAAAGCAGTTTTAGAGCTATCTTTGAAAGCGACATTTCGACAACGTGCCGACAAGCAAAGTGACAAAGGCACCTAGCGACCCACCCCGCACACCACCTCTCAGTGCGGCCACCGTATATCCTAGCAAGTAGCCAGAACCACTCTAGATTCTAGGCGTCAAGCAAGCCGCCCTGTCTGTGCGGACGTAGCCTTAAGCCTTCTATGGTTTAGTTGTTCAGTATAGTTTAACGACATTCTAAACTCGTAGGTACCTACTAAGTTTATTTTTTCTTTTTAGTTTTTTTACGCATTCGGGTTTTTTGTTTTTTTTTAATTTATCAATCTAACTAAAGAATTTCCATTGCACGCCTAAGCAAAACTTTTTTTTACCGCTCACTTACTCAATGAATCAAGCGTCGACACTGAAATATCGACATTTACCTCTTACTATTATTTTTTGGCATTACCAAACATTTGGAACATATCAAAACCACGTGACCCATTTAGGGGAGGGAGGGGGTCTTCGAAACACCACGCTTGGTCACAGGGGGGGGGGGTAGGTTTTCGTCACGTAGTCTATATATCCTCTAGAAAAATTTCGTGCCTTTTTGCCTAATTGCACTGAAAACTAATAGTTTGTAGTGCAGTGCAAGGGTTGTTCACTATAGTGCATTTCAATTAATTTGCAGTTGAGCGTAATATATATATTATATGTATTTTATATATAGTTGTAAATAGTGTTTAAGTTTGATGAACTTGAGAACAATTAACGCTGTTATTATGTCCATAAAATGGTTTTTGAAATATTAAAGACACTTATTTTAATGTATGTGTATGAAAAGTGTCCGTAAAAACGCGTCCAATTACGGGCGGTGTTGTGGTGTGGTCTACAACAGATATGTTCGAATATCGCTATTTCTTAGACACTAGCGCCATTCATTACGGGTGGCGCTACGGTGCGCTAATCACTAGGAATAACTCAGCAAACTTCACTCCGTCTACAACATTCATATCGCTATTTTCAGACACTAGCGCTATTCTGGAATGGCCATTATTGGAACTTTTATTTTCAGTCAACGTCATGGTCAACAGCTGAAGCGGTTCTTTTCACTGCCGCTAGATGGCTCTGCTTCGGTCCCATACAAATTTTAGGCAACTCGCATTTACGTTGCAAGCCTGTTAAACTCGCACCAAGCACACTGGACACTTTTTCAACTTTCCCTTCATGACCCTCTCCTTCTACTCTATTCTCCATGAATAAAATAATAACATTCGCTGCGGTACGGCAACTATTTTGCAGTACAGCTTGTTATCCTTGTTTTGGGTGCGGTGCGGGCTGCGCGCAAAACAAGGACGACAAGCTGTACGGCAAAATAGTTGCCATGCCGCAGCGAATGTGTTAAATTAAATCCCGTAACTTTGCTCTGTAGTCTGTGGTGCATCATAGTACTCTGTACAAGACTGAGTACTCTATAGTTTATTGCTGGTGCGTAACATTGCCATGACCAAAAAAACATTAGTCTGTGGAATAATAATTTTTATTTGTTACTTGTAATATTTTGTATTATTATTTCACAAAATGGCTGAACTGTAAAGACGTGGATTTTGTTACAATTGCCAAAATGGAGTCAATCAGCGATAAAATTTACCAAGAGAATCGATTACCAAGATATACTATTGTCGAAAAAGTCGTGGATAAAAGTAATATAGCACGCAGCAAGTATAGAAGTGAAGTGGTAACAATCTTTGACTCAGGACACTGTATTTTCCGAGCGCCATCCTTCATACGGCGTAACAAGTTCTCGCATAGGCCTTTTCCAGTTAACATGAAGTGTTCTAGAATTGCCGTAATGCCCGCGATGTTCGCGTGAGTGAAAATGTTTGTGTTTCAGACTTGTGCAGAGTGAGGTGTTATTAGTTAAAATATGAATAATTTTAGTGCGCTCGATTCGCGCAACAGGCGTAATTTACTCGCCCACAGTTTGAATGCTTTTAGTCCACCCTTTTACAAGAATTATTCCACTGATACATCGACCGACATGAAGACGTCATTCGGAGATAGTTTGTTTATAAACACCGTCCACCTGATCCCGGAACCCATGAAAATGAACCTGGCCGATTCGGTTGTGACTTTAAACGAGAAAAAACTAAAAACAAACATGGCGGCGGAGACAAAGGTAAACAATAACTTTAATATGAACAAACCACAAAACACTAAAAACGACTATTATCCATCGTTAGCGGGCATAACTAACTTTTTCACTGGTGTTTTTAATGTAATGGGCGCTATGTTCCAAAAGCGTGCAAATTCTCCCGTTCAGTACTACGATTGCTTCGATCAGGGTTTCGAAGACCACCACCAGATGACGCCCTCCTCTCTCGCTTGGCAAAGCGCCAAGCATGAGGATCAAAATATAAATGGACGGGCTCAGACTGACGAGTTCGCCAACGATACTTATACAGAGTTCAGTACAGATATGAGCAACGACTTTAGATCCATAGCAGCTCACTGTGAGAACAAACTGAATAAGGTGCGTCTGTTGCTCAACAACCCACAAGTGCAGAAAGCTGCGCGACCTAGGCGGCCCAAGCGAGCATTCCATGAAGCCGGTTCTGTCGAGGAGTTGTATGAGGATGCATTCAATGCGGAAGACTTCATCAGCTTAGCCAATGAAACCTTCCTGGAATACTGTAGCCCGTACAACCACCACCATGAAGAGTTACAAACGGTCGACGCACCGAAAGTCAAAACAAACACCATGCCCAATGTTAATGAATCCATGGAAATTGTTCAAAGTGTGCCCCGTGTTGAGAGTGATGAGCTGAAAAAAAATACTCCTGTAGATAAAAGTGAAGACGGTGCTGATACGAGCAGCAAGAGACAAGTTGTGTCGTCCTGTGAGGATAAAGTTAGCAAATTAAAAGCATTGTTGCAAAGCAGACGTGCACAGAAATGTAATTTAAATGAGACCAAGTTAAGCACACCCGCACCATCTGTGGGTGCACCTGTAACCAGTCCGATCTCCATTCCAAGCCAGCCAGAAAACCACAGTCATGCTGAAGTCATATTTGCTAAGGACATTGAGCTCCCAGTCACCCCTGAGTCCCCGTGTGTTTTGGATCCTAGCAGCTATTTTGATGAAGTAACTGGCCGGTTCTACTCATCCTCGGCTACTGATAGTGAGGATTCATTTCAAATTGTTTTCTCGGACAGTCCTCAAAACAGAAGAAAGCGTCTGTCATCCGACTGTGAATCTGAAGACTCCTTTATTGTATTTGAAGAATCTCCCGACAGTTGTTACACATCTAATGAAGTTTTCGGTGATGATATTAATGATGCAACAAACGTATCAGATTCAGAAGACTCTGATTCTGATTGTGAATCCGACTTGGACTCTGGTGTGAGTGCTATAGCATTGTCCCATTCATTAACAAGAACCTTCGGAGATTTGACTGAGAGTAGCTTGTATGAGGACAGTAAAAGTGAAGATGTAGTGGATTGTGCATTCAGGAGTGGTGTGGAGATCCCCGAGGAGCTGATTGATGCTGAGATAGGGGGAGAAAGCCAGGACCGCAGTGGAGATGGATCTTCCAAAAGGGGCCTGCTGCTGGATGAGGCAAGGAAGAGAGAAAGAAAAAAGTTGCCTCAAAAGAAGGTGAGCATTTATATATTTTTCCTTATAATTATTAAAAAAAAACAGTGCTTTACTAACATATATCGGGACTATTCCTGACATTACTCAATGATGTTTGTAATAGGTTACAGATGTTTGTTGTGCTTTAAGTTTAGTCTAAAGCAAACTTGAAGTTGTCAGCACCAAGCAATGGTACTGTAGTTCTCATGTTAAGCAGTGCAGACTATACTGATATATAAGAGTCAAGTTGTTTACATTATAATGGTTTAATTGTTTCAAAATGAAATATCCAATCTAAATAATTTATCATACTTTAGTTGGGTTTTACCAAATGAAACTTGACTAAGGGGTTGTTTTAGGACTCATTGATTGCTTCTACTACACTCAGCTGTTTGTCATAATTTAAGATTGCTTATTGGAATTAATTCTGTTTAAAACCATTACTCATACTCAGTTATATTGATAATGCCCAGTAACAGTATGTTGTCAAACTGATATGATAATACTGGTATTAATAAATATATAGATAAATACATATCGCAAGTCACTTTGAAGTCTTATCTATATGGAGGTTTTGCTTCAAAATCAATGTGACCTCAGTTAAATTATATGTATTTGCAGTCATATTATAATTAATGATTTATTTTTTGCTCTATTATACCCTTAATATGCCTGCTAATATAGGTACTAATAATAAACATAAAAGTATCAAAACCTTATAACATGATGTAATAGTTTGCAATAAATGTATTGCACTGTTATTGGATTATTTGAATTGATAAGATTCAGGGGTTGCAATCTGGAGTTCTGGGGATTACTGCCTGTGGTGTAACTTAGTTGAGTAGTCACATCACACAATTTCCATCTTTAAGAGTATGGAATACAGTTCAATATTGAAACAAGAAAATTGCTTCAACAATGATAATCATTTCAGTCTTATCAAGTCACTTGTAGTGTTTGACATTATCAGTAATTGAAAAATATTTGCCTGTTATCAGTTTTGAAGTGTTATCTTTGGAAAGTTGTTAACAAATAACATATTGAAGCAACATTATGAGTATCTAAATGCCATAAATGCAATTTTTTTGCTATTTTGTTTATTTGAAGTAATAAGCAGGTATCCTTATGCATGTTGTCACTAGTGATAGATATTTCCATTATTTCAAAAAGTGTATTTGGCCACATTGGGGCAGCCTAGAAAGCTAAGAATAGTTTGGTAATAACTAATAATGCATAATGCACAGATTTTTATGAAAAGATGTTCTTCAAAACGGAAAAATAAAACTGATTACTAATTTGGTTACTCACTCATACAGTCACACAAGATATAAAGACCACATTTGAAAGCTTCCTGCCAGAGATTTTAGCCAGAATTACTTTGAGATAGATCACAATAACAATGAACAGTGTATTTAATTTAATTAGTGCTGGTGTGCCAAGCACTATAATTTCGTTCCATGTCTGTATATGTATCGTGTTTTATAGCTTCTACAATTCTACATGAACAGGTATTGTTGTTGGCTAGACATATCTGCACTTCTGCAGCTGGAACAATAATTTGACACAATTTCAAACCGGTCCCAGGTGTCCAGCCATTAGTAGGATTATTTAAACTATCTACTTACCTTTCTTATAAAATTTACAATCTAATTGCAATTTACAATTTTTATTACAAATTCAAAATAATTTATTCATGTAGGTTTACATTATGAATGTCATTTTTATAAAAGTAGTAACTGCCCTTGCTTTGCTTTGGTAAACTAATCTTTACAAACAGGCAGAACACATTCTAAAAATGTCTATATATAACTTTATTTCTGTACCGATTGAAACAAACATTAAATGTTAACAATTAACTACTATACATCAGTTAAAACTGGGTCCCAATTGGTGAAGCCATTTCTGAGATTAGCTTAATCAATTGTATAGACACATGATTGCATTTAAATACATATGTTCAACACTACAGCTGCCACAAATACTTCATCATAGTAGTGGAATTAGAAACTTCCGTGCTACGTCACATGCTATAATATCTATGGAGGAATTACTATCTTATTCTTCTATGACAATGAGTAATGAAACCTATTGATCAGAGGCGGCCTTAGGGGGTGGCGAACGGGGCCACCGCCCGGGGCCTCGCGCTTGCAGGGGCCTCGCGCTATCATCCGAGTTAAAAAAACTTTATATAGCAAAAAAAATAGTTGCATTCGAACGGAACGGACGGAACGAACGGAATAATTTGATATACAGTCTTCGATCAGGTGTATTTTACTCGTAGATCGACGTATATAGTGAAATATTAACAATAAAAATACATAACAATGTTTATTTTTTGTTATTTGTCTGTATATAATAACAAAACCGAAACCTTTACAATATGTACCTATGTCGTACCTCTAGTATTATTTTTAGTTTATCTCTTGTTTTTCTGTCGTGATCGTAATAGGTTTTTTGTGAATCTTACGCATTAAAATTACAAATGCGTGTTTAATGTATGTGCGCATTAAAACTAAATTCCGGAAGAAAATTTGAATCGGGCAGTTCGAAAAGAAAACTAGCTCTCAAAGGAAAAGGGTAAATTTATACGAGTTCAAGGTCAAATAAAAGGTGTTAAAAAAACTGAATAATTATTAATTACTACTGAAATACTACGTTTTTTTTTATAGACTGAAGGGCAGACGAAAAAGCATATGGGCCACCTGATGGTAAGTGGTTACCGTCGCCTATGGACATGAGTAATACCAGAGGAATCGCCAATGCAACGCCAGCCCTGAAGCAGAACTCTTTTCACACCTTTTTTGAAGAACCCCATGTCATAGCGCTCCGGGAATACCTCGGAAGGAAGCCCATTCCACAATTTGCACGTGCGTGGCAAAAAAGTTCGTGAAAATCGGACTCTAGATGTACTCCACGAGTCCAATCCGTGTGGATGGAACTTCAATCCTCGGCGAGTGGTACGATGATGAAAAAGAGTCGTAGGCATCAAGTCGAACAATTCCTCGGAGCACTCACCGTTGTAAAGTCGGCAGAACACGCAGAGAGTACCGATGTCTCTTCTGAAACTCAGGTGCCCTGTGAGTGACTCGTGGGTCGTTGACAACTCGGACCGCGCGCTTCTGTATGGCGTTAAATGGGTTAAGCTGGTATTGTGGAGCCCCTGCCCAAAGGTGTGAGCAGTACTCCATGTGGGGCCTGACTTGAGCTTTATAAAGCATAAGCAGGTGCCTCGCAGCAGTACTGCTTAGCCCGGATCAGGAAACCAAGCTTCTTGGAGGTCAGCTTAGCCTTGGCCTCTAAATGACGCCGATACTGTACGTCACTCGAAATGTCAACTCCCAGAATCCCAATACTTTTACTCACGGTGAGCGCGGTACCCTGGAATTTCGGCGCCATGACAAATAAAGAAAGAAAAAAAGAAAGAAAGAAACATTTATTTCACCATGGAAAACAACATGGTACAAATGGGGTTTTCTTAGCGGTAAACTCGCAAACTTGTGTCTTCGCGGGGTTGAACTCGACCAGATTGAGTCGACCCCATTCCAAGACTTGCTCCAGAGAGTTCTCGACTTCAGACACAAGTTTCATTCTGCTATCCACCATTTGCAACTGAGGCGGTGTTAGGCGGTATGGTCCCTCTATCCTCAAGAGTCGAGTTGGTGGCAAAAAAGTTGGCAAGGAGTTCGGCTTTTCCCTTTGCCGTATGGACTACAGAGTCGTCTGATTTACGCAGTGATGGAAGAGATGACCGACAGAAGTTGTCTTCGGCAGCTTTAGCTAGCGACCAGAATTCTCGACTACCGGAGGGGTAACCGACCAGCCGCTCGCCAATCCTGCCGAGAAACTTTGCCTTCGCCCTGGCCATTTGCTTCTTTGCTGACCGGGAGGCAGCGTTGAGCTTTGTTTTAAGCTCTGGGGTGGATGGATCCTTAAGCGTGTACGCTGATGCCCAGGCCTGGTAAGCGGCATGCTTACCAGTGAACAGACTGAACAGACTGTGGGAGACTACAAATATTAAAAACGGTGACTTGAAAAAACTTTGTGTAGTTTGTATTGAAAATTTGACAACTCATATTATATTCAAAATTTTGCATATATTTAATCTGACTACGTTTTGCGGGGTCCTTCCCAATTTTTTGCGTAAAATAAAATTATTCAACCTAACCTAACATTTGAGTTCAGTGTTTTTTCATGGTAGGGGGCATCGCTCCCTAAGCCTCCCTTTAAATTTTATATGCTAGTTTACAGTATTTTTTTCGCACTCAGAAATGAATTTTCTTTTCTCTAGTGTTTATGAACGAATATTCACTAACGCCAGTTAAGAAATTTTTCGCAAATACATAATTTCCCCGCTTGGCTAAGTATATTATAACCTACCTTTAAGAGTCGCCCATTTTTTTTATTATTAACCCGATTAATAATATCTCAAAAGAAAACAGCTTGAACATGACCTACGTGGGTCCGTGTTTAGATATCTGAAAAATGATGATCGGGAAACCTTTAAAAACCTAATACAGACTAAAAGTGACATATTGCAATCCAATCCTTATTAAATCCGCGGGCGTGCGGGGTTCAAAAAAGCATGTGCACATGCAGTAGTAATGTAGGCGAATATCGCGGCATTAGGTACTCGTGGCGTTCGCCTATGCTTGGGCTTGGCCATTGTGGTTGGCCACAATAAAAAAAACCACTTTCAAATCAAAACTAAACACACATTTTACGGAACGGACAAGGGCCTCGCAAGCATCTGCCGCCCTGGGCCTCGCAATGACTAAGGCCGCCACTGCTATTGATCTTGGCTTGGCACTGATTTTCAGAGTATTTTTTTTAATACAATGAAAATCTTTTATTGAATTGACCATCATCATGAAAAGAGTTTTATAAACATTGTTTTCTGTGATTGGGGGTAATATCTCTTCATACATGACATATGTTTGTAATGTATCATTAATCTTATGATTCAAATATCGTTGTTGAGTAGCTACAGTGAGTAGTGTCTGGCAATGTCTATCTATACATATAATACAGTACTATGCTCCCTGTTATCTGAACGTCCTTAAAACTTTCCACACTGGTCGATCCTTCACGGGCCGTCGGACATACTCTGCTTCATGCGGCGTCACTGCTAATGCTAACTACCACGTTCCTGTGGGGCTATGTTTACGTTAAATGTTTATTTTTGTAAACAAGTGGCCGCAGTAACAACAGATACGGCCGGTACGATACGTAGCGTGCCTTTCCTTGTGAGCTTGTGACGTCACAAGGTTAAACTCCAGCCGTTTCAACGTATCTAGTAACAACGTTTCGAACGGGAAATGTTCAATTGAACTTTCTCTTGCGAACTGGCTTTAGCTTCGTATGCGTTTGTAAGCTGGGCTGGATGGCGACCACTTGACCGCTTCCTGTTTCTGAGGGCACATCTAGCAAGTCTTGCACTGATCTTTTACATAATTTGGGAACTTTCGATCGAAAGATTACTTACTCTTCCAACTTCCTGGGTTGTAACGAACAACTTTGTGACCAGGTATCCTGGGCTTTGGAGAAAAGCATTGTAGCCAAGTGTTATGACTGACAGTGCTAACGTGAACCCTATCATGAAATCAAACATACCAGTGAATAAACCGCACCTGGGCGGTGTACAATACAGGAAAATACAGTAGTACTCGTAATACAATTAGACCAAAGTTAGCATCAATGAAGTTGAAGATCTAAATGCAGGTCTGACTTTGAGAGGGACAACTTGTATTATGTCATCTCATACATTTTCAAATGTCGCCATCGCTTACAAAATGAATAATGATACATTCTTAGATTCCATGTTCCCTGAGTTTGTTTCCTTGATTGTCAATATTGCCATCAATCCTGTTCACTATGCTCAGCGATTTTAGAAAGCCTCGTGTTTATTTAGAAGACGTGATTGGTACCTAGTACCTACCTACATTATTTTAGCAAATAACTGTCTAATTTTTTCTTCATAGTTGATATATATGATATACGAAGCAGGGAAGTTGTGACATACATGGGCATTCTTGATAGCGTAGTGGGCGGCCTTGAGTCTGATTCAGGTTATGAGATTGTCACGTGTTGCCTTAAAGCCTTTCGTAAGACGGTGCATAGTGGTAAATAAACTGTGTTGTTTCTTACCAGCGATCTGTCAGGTCCTTTTGGTGTGTCTGTTAAAAGTCATTTATATTGCCCATTCCGTGGGAATTTCGAAAATCTGCCTGTTTATAAAGGAAACCTATGTGTAAAGTTTTCAGGTTTCTATCCTCAAGGATTTGCTGTGCTGGACGTTGGTGATTCAGTTAGTCAGGACTAGTGTGTATGTTGGCCTTCACAATGTCATCAGAATCATGACCCGGACCTCGCTTATATCCTATACTGACAAATCGTTCTAAAACCCGTTTTGCTCACTCGACTATTGATAACTCGTACCCAATTATTGCTGACAAGGGTATTCAACGGCCAGTTTTTAAATTAAAAACAAATAAGTATTGTTTCTGTTGGCACAAGTTCATTTTAATCAGAACCGCTGACTGAATCCATGAATTGTGTATTTTTAACCATTAGCAAACCTATGGACGAATCACCGCAGAATAATAAAATACAAATAGGATTTTACTGAAAAGTTATCTATTTAGACCTGATTCATTGCTGAAAATGGAAGAGATGATTGGATCGCATCGTGTTTGCTATTTCATTGATTGGACTTGTTGACGAAGCGTTGAAAAAGCATTTTACCTAGGAAGTGTAGGAATACAAGGAAGGTGTAATAAATTCTAGTTTGCTAAGTAGGTATGCAGTGAGTGCACGGTGAATAGCGATGTCGTAAAGGAGTTCGCCGTTGTCTTTGTGTTTCATAACGTATTCTCCACACGGTCACGAAGTGTTGTTATTGCACGTGCATGGCCGCGCGCGTGTCTGCCTTCAAGGCCTCGTCCTGGCCTTCAATGCCACGTGATGATCAAGGATTTTGGACATTTGGGAGTACCCTCGAGCTTAGGCCTGAGGCCAACTTGATCTGCTCGTCTAGACAATGACATTCCTTTCACAATAACTCTCTTCTCGGCTGAGCCTTTCGAAGCTTGCCCCTCGGTCCGCGTGAAGCTGTAATGAAGGCCGATCAACAGAAACTATTAAATCGAAAAAAATATATAATTTTGTTATTTGTTACCTCATTTATCGTGTTCTAAATGATCAAGTTACGCTTGTAAATAACTAAGTAATTCTCCTATATTAATAATTAAGTCTGCGATAGCATAAAACATAAATAACCTAAGAAGACAAAAGTATATTTTTATGTCGATAGCCGGCAAGTAAGCAAATGGACCACCTGGTTTTAAAGTGTCCCTGCCGCCCACACCAAGGGCGTGACAACATTTTTCGTCCTAAGGTTTCCTTCGCAACGCAACCTTCCATGAGTAACGTACGTTCAATTAACATTGTGGGATATGGTAACCGAATATAGTTGCAACATTACCATAATGCGCACAAGTACGAGGGGCCCGCATCTTCTTCCAATAATATTATTGTGACTAACGGCCCCCACCATGATGTCATCAGTATCAAAATCAACGACCTCCAGACCAGCGCCGCGCGACCTGGCGGCCCCGACGCGTCATTCGCCACGTAATCAAATCTGAGAATCGACGTGACGTCACGCGATGACTCTTAACTGATCCAATCTTGTGTAAACAATAGTACGATAATATGTTTGTAAATGCTAATGATGGTCTGGAAAATTGTAGAACTGCCTCGACACAAGCTTTTTGTGATGTATTATGCACCGCTTCTGTCCTAAGACATAATATTTACGCTGCTGCGTTGGTTTTAGATCTCTCCTTGACAAAAGTTCTTGTATGTTCTAAGACTGACCTACTGTTCTATATATACTACACAAGACGGACTTTGTATTGATAGTCCAAAAAATTATTTTATGCTTTTGTCAGAAGCTACATCACGCAAAATTCTCCAAATAGATTATTGAAATTGAGAATGTTTTTAACTATTAATACTGAGCTTGACGCATGACTCAATAAATTTGTTGATATTTTGCTTTTATTCAAGGGAAAGGGAATGTATTATATTATTATGAGACTCATAAACAATATTTTTTATTTATGATAAAATGTGGTAAAGTACATTTGTGTGCGAGCACCTACGACATGTAAACAATGCGCCCAACCTATTGTATAGTTGAAGTGAAGATATTGTTATTGAGAGTTGGAATCTATCCAAATAAACATAATTAAGCATTGAAAACAGAACCCAATTTCTATTGTGATATATAATTGTTGTATGTAACATTAGCAATAATTCGAAACACGCGAACCATTAACATTCATGTACCGACGGCACCAGCGCGGGCGCCGGCGTGATGATGCCCAGCGCCGTGCGCGCACGTGTATGGAGACGTCACAATAATCTTGGCTTAATATCTCTTCAATGAAAATAATAATATCGTTCTATTTATGTTAGACGTAATCAGGGTTTTTGCATTGATAGCCTAGCGGTTACAACGTTAGTCTCCCGAACGAAGGGAAACTCGAGGTTGAACTCGGGTCGAGTTCAAATCCTGGCACGCACCTCTAATTTTCTAATATGATGTGCGTATTACAAGTTAATTATCTTAGTTAATTATCAAATATCAGTGGGACAATTATGGGTTGTTGCTTTGCTTTTTTTGCATGACATTTTAGTTCATCCCTGAGTTAACCGCGGTTACAAAACTAGTGAACGTGGTTCTAACCCAATGGTTAGTTTGAATTACAAAACGCCTGCAGCCGGAGCCGATAGCACGCCCGCTACTCGTGAGGCTGAGGCCGCTCGTGTTTATGTTATTTCAAATTGGCTATTACATCATGTTTCGTATACATAAATATTGGTATCGGCCGGTGGTCACCAACTTGCCGATAGTGTGACAATGTTTCCTTGTTTTAGGCGTGTTTGCTTCAATATTAAACAAAAAGTAAATTTCTGAATATGCATAGTGAATGAAACCCTCCACTTGACCTCTTTGCCGTGACTTGACGTCGAGTGGCTCGCTAGATAGCTACGATCACGTTTAATACATTTTGCCAAGTCTGGATAGCTAATTGGGCAAAGTCGAATTCCAGTTATATTATGGTCATATTCCGTATTCTGCAGGAGCCTAATAAACTATCGATATGATTGAACCATTATAAGTCTCCCAATTTTATCACAGTCATACACTTTCTTTAAATATTTAAACTTTCTAGTAAAGCTTACCGTAGTCCGTAACAAAAAGCTTTGTCTGTGACAATGAACAATGATAGTGTTCAGTCCATTGTTGTGTTGTGTGAACATTTTTTGTCACGTTCCATTGTCAGTGGCCAAGCGCACATACTATTTTACATAGCCACAATTTTATATGCTACCACTATCGACCTGCACTTTTACTCTGAGCTTTGGCTGTGACACAAATTTCGTTGTAGGTACTAACATACCCCCTGTCCGCCTGTGAAGTGCACATTCCACCGTCACATGTGAAGGATGTCAGCGAGGTGATGATATGACATGATGCATATATTTGTTGGAGCTGGCTTTGTTTGGGAAGCAGTATACATGACAATAGAAGGGGTACTCGCTACCCATTGTCGTCAGTACTCAGTACATAACACTGCACCAAACGACGCATACCCTTGCCCTTGATTCGCAAGGATTGTTTCAGTGTTTGGCTTAGCTTCCTGTACTACTATTAATTGTATCTGTAGTTTACTTTAATATTACAAATACAACAAAGAACAATTGTTCACTTGTAATTTTGTAACATCTGACGTGTCGGTCATTTCCCGAAGGGGTAGAGCGAGACGGAAATATGTAAACAGCACGAAGTAACAAATGACTCAACATTATGCTCAGGAAAGTATGAAGAAATAACTGTGAAATACATTGTACCATAGTCATTGCTCACCAAAGATGTGGACATACAGAATTACAGATGTAGGTTGGGCACTCATTTCCTTGAATGTTTTACTTACATTAACTTAGGCATGACATGACCTGGGAACCTATAAAATTGAAGTGTTATTTAATCTGATGAGCAGCTTAAATACTATTATAAATAATTATAAATAATATTATAACTTAAAAACAGGCTTAAATATGTTTAATCCGATACTATCTGTACTAAAACTTATGTAGGATGTCCAAAAAAATTACGAAAGATTTACGTGGTATTGTTTTTCTTGACTGATGAGTGTAGCAATAAATTGTTTATTATTTGAGTGAAGATATGAGAAGTCATGGTATTGATAACGAAGCCGAGGACTCGATATCGAGGTCCGTGCCCCGCGCCCGATGCAGATGAATTGTAAATTATTCCTCATTCAGCTTTTGCGTCTCTCATTGGTATTCATTAGGTACAATATAACATGTGTATTGCAGGTACAGTTCTCTGAGCAGCCGCCGAAGGTGCACGTGATGCGGGTGTGGGCGTTCGCGGCCCGGCAAGCGCGCGCCGGCCACTGGGAGCGCCACGCCCTCGACCGGGAGCGGTTCAAGCGGAGGTCAGTGTTACTGGCGAGTGGCGCCCAACCGCTGGTCATATGATGTCGCTCAACTACGCTCCGGCTCGCACGTTAATCTCGCACGTTAGCCCCAGTGTAGTTGAGAGGGGTCATAAAGTTTGGCGGGAGTAATGTTATTAGGGAACATACCAAAACCACGTAACCCATTTTTTCCAACTTTTTACCCCCCTCCCCCCCCCCCTTCGTGACCATCCGTAGTATATGAGAAGACCCCCCCCCCTCCCCCCTAGTTTTCACGTGGTAATTCATAAATACGGTTTTCAATACTTTTTTGCAAAAGCAGAGTTAAAAAATAATAATTTTGCTTATATTTGACGACTTGTGTGGCGCAATTTTTGCTAAAATATTGACTATGTGACAAATACCTAACCCCCCCCCCCCCTCCCTCTGTGACCCCCCTCCCCCCCTAAATGAGTCACGTGGTTTTGGTATGTTCCCTTATCTTGTGTTAATGTTGAAGCCAGCGGTGTCACCCACCACTGTAAGTACGTAACACCGTAAGGCGTAATTCAGCAGGAGTAGTGTTACACTCCGATCCCCACACTAGAACGGATGATTCACGACGGGGCTGACATCTGATCTGACAGTAGGCGATCGAAATCCGATACGAATTTGGAACGTTTTATTGTAGTTTCTGTCGCACCTGACAAGAACGGAGTCTCGTTCTTCGAACTTCGTCACTCTTATGGCAACAGGGCTACTTTAGCCATTTCAGAATGGGTTTCATGGGAAAATCAACAAGATAGAAGTGTTCGGTATCGTTTACAGCCTTCTTTCTTGTATATGAAGTATAGTTTTATTGAGTGACGGTTCTGAATTGTATTATAATAAAACACCTCGTTTATTATGTCGCTGACTACCTGCGATTAGATACACAAAGTAGTGTAATATATTACGTAAATTACACAACGTGATGATAACGATCTACTAAGCCTGATAGAGAATTTTTATATCACTGTAAAGCCAACTAAAAAATAAGCCACAAAACCCTGAAACTTCAAGTTATACGGGGTCTAAGCCAACCTGCCTAGGTTAACTAATGTAGTACCTGGCCAGGACGTGCACTCTGCACTTTTGGTTGATGTTACAAGTACGTGTCGCGTTCGACGTGTCGGGCCAATTTTAGTAGGGCTGCCACGCCGTGTCATACATTCGTAATCTATCGCACATGTCATCACAAAAAAATAAGACAACCCAGTCAGAGAGGTTAAGTGTTGCGACCTGAATTACACTTTATTATGTCGGAGCAAGAGTCGCTATTTGTTTAAATGATGACGGCATGACCCTTCTGTACATATAGGTATTATTGTGTATTCTGTGATAGTACTTATAACAAAAACCGTTATCAATTTACAGGATAGCAGATGTAGAAATGGCAGTATCTTGGGTCCTCAAGCCGCAGCATCGATCAAGAGTCATGTTCCAGCGGTTTATGCCCTGGTGGAATGCGCAGAAGAGGAAGGAACTTGCCGAGAAGAAACAAAAGGAATTGGAAGAAAAATTAAAGCAAGAGAAGGAAGAAACCGAAAAGCTTGCTATTGCAAAAGAACAAGAAAATTCAAGTGAGAAAGAGGTTGATAATAAATTAAGGGATAAAGAAAACTTAGACGGACTGTTAGAAAATATGCAAGAAAATACAGAAGTTAGAGTAGAAGATAATAGTAATGAAATTGTTAATAATGTAAATTGTAAATTAGATACAGTTATAGATTCAGGAAGCGTGGTAAAGTCGAATGGTACAGCAGTAGAAAGTGCACAGATGGTTGAAAATAGTGTAACAAACAAAATAGGTACAAGTGATGAAACGATTACAATCTCAGACAGTGAAATTGTAATCAAAGGACCAGGGAAAGAAAAACTTTGTAATGGGTATAAAAGTGTAAATTGTAGAATAGATAATGTTAGTGAGGACAGTATAACGCGGAACGGTCCAATTTTATGTGAGAAATTAACTTGACACCCTCTACTCGGGAACACGGATCGCGACACGGGACATTTTGTAAAAGATGACAGGGATGTGAAAAATAGCGTAAAATTGGAAAATAATAACTTGATAAGGAGCGAATGTAAGGTGGCGTGCCTTCAACACGAACAAGCGTCATAGCATTGGTTACAGGGACTGCACGCGACAGGGTCAACTTACATGAGAACATGTTTTAGCATTTTGGCTTGATCTGGATTTATACTTAAGCTTTCATTGTTGATGTCGAAAAATGGTAGCGAGTACCGGACCTGTTAATTTGTTAGCGTTACATTGGTATACACTTGTAGTATCGGCGGGCTGCAGGAACACCGCTAAGGAGCTCGAACGAAAAGATCGTCGATAGCTCGCTGACTCGATGGCGTTGTATCATGTAACCTGCATTGTGATACTTGGATTCCCCAGGCGCATCAAAATGTAAGGAAGCAAGAAACAGACATAACCTTAAAAATTATTATCAAATAAAGGATGTTAAATGCACCAAGATATATAGATGTAAAATAATGTTGCAAGTAATTGGCAACAGTTTGAGTGCGTGGATCGCGCCTGGCAGCGGCGCGCGCGACCGCTCAACCCGTTGCTGACCGAGGACCGCGGCACCCGGTGACCAGTGGCCAGTGGCTGCATTCCCCCTATATTACTTATATTATCCATACGGTGGATGTTCAAACATGTCTTGTTAAGTAACCGCTGCGATCGCCTGCATCGCGGAGATTGTACATGTTATTGTCTAAATCTTAATTGTTATTCATATGTTAATATATTCAGATAAATAAGATACAGGTGTTTGTGAGATTCCATCTTTCATAGTAAGTTGCATTTTTATACCGCGAGTATTTTAATAAGATGGTCGTAATAAAGTGATCTCGTCCGGCGCCGGCTGGAGTCCCGCAAACATTCTGTTAGATGCAATATATGTATTTCAGTATTTACTGTTTTATTTTAGGTTGTTTCACAACAAAATAAACTATTATTTATTATAATCTTATTGTATTGTACAAAATTCTATACCTTCTGCCATTTTGTAAATAATGTAACAAAAATATTTTTAATATATTATTGAGACACAAGTACCTTTCGTTGTATAAATAAGGTAAGATTGTGATTCGTATTTAAATCATGGGTTTGGTTCACATAAAGGTTAACATAACTACAAATATTGTCTTTTTATTGTTGAACCTGCTGTCCGTCCGTCTGTCTGCACCGACTGGCGGCAGCGGCGACCTCATAGTGCTCTAGAAATAAATAATATTATAACGAAAGGAAAACAAAGTAAAAAAATATGTATGTCTGGTTTTACTTTATTAGGATACCATTAATTAAGAATTTAGTGCTAGGAAGTAGGAAGAAACAAAGGATTAGTGGGACGGAGCCACGTAACACTAGGTGTCTGCATGCAGGTATCCGATAACGTTGGAGTAGGGCGCCCGGTGGGGCGGCGGCGCCCCCCGCTCGCCCCGCGCCCCCCGCACCTCGTACAGCTGCGCGTACTGCAGGCCGCTGTCCGCCTGCAACAACCGCGTATTGCGGGCAACACATGACACGGTCCGTTGCGACAAATGCAAGATAATTAGCATAGGTACCAGTACCCTGACCTTACTTCTTTATCATTTTAACTGAGCTGTCGTGTTGTGGCGGTGGTGCAAAGGCAACAGAAAATCACAGAATTTACCGACCGACCTGTATACAATGACCATAGTGTAACTACGACACGTGGGCGCAATGGTTACCATGGCCTATTGCCCGCCGAGGGACCTGGGTTCGATTCCCAATGGAGCAGAAATTTTAATGCGAATTTGATGGGTACGCAGATGATAAAGGTATACCAGAATCTCATGGCATTTTTGTCAACAAGAAAAACGGGTTTTAATATGGCAATGAAAATAAACTACAACTATTAATGGCAAGTCAACAAGTTGTATGGATTTTTTTCTTTTTCGAAGGATTTTTTTTCTTTTGCGAAGGATTGGAATAGGCTTGACCACAATCCCACCTACTTACCATCAGGTCGGATTGTGGTCAAGCATTGATTTACTAAGTAAAATAAATAAAGAGTTTGAATTTCTGCTCTCAGTCCGGATGTATATTCCTGTACAAAGACAAGGACACCATGTAGTCCATGGCAGTTGGCACCCACGACAAGGAATCCTAGTGTGGGGCTATGAGTGTGAAGCGTTATTTAAAGGAGAATGCCCATAGCCAGTACTCTCAAAAAAAATTATTGTGTCAATGATTTTTGGACAAAAAATTTAATTAAAATATTTCAAGTATACATATACCCTATTTCCTAAAAAAATCCTATATGGGAATACATTACAAACTAAATGGCGTTTTGGGGCTGTCAAATGAATTTGAAACTTAAAAGATCGACATTACATACGCAATCGACTTTAATACCCCGGCATAGAGTCCATATTACTGTAAGTTTACTATAACCTAAATTCGAACTAATTTTGTTGAAAATCTCGTATTTCCTACTATTAACATTGCCTAAAGTTAGTATGTGTAATTTATTAAGATAACATAATCAAATAAAGGTATTTTTATCAAGACACAAAAATGTTAAAGTCAGTACATTTCTCCATACTAAATGGGCATTCTCCTTTATCTATTTATTGACAGTAGGTAGACTAAAACAGTCATACTCACATATAACTCGTTTTGTACTTCCACCACGTGATCGAGTGTTCGTTTGGTGCAGCAGTGAGCGAGTGCCGCCACGGAGACCAGCGCGAGTGCTGCCACCGCGATGCTTATGATGTACCACGGCACGCTGCTCTCCTCTGGTTGGTCTGGAGACAATTATTGTTCATTATAACGAGCTCCTTTCATCCGATCGACGATGATTTACCTCAATTGGGTTCTGAACCTTCGGCGTTAAGGTCGTAGCTCATCTACACGACACCGCTCCCACCCAACCAAAGTATGAGAATTCAAATATAGACTTAAAATCGTGCTCTGTAGGTGCACTTTACAGTAACAACAAAAATTAGCAGTCCGCGCGCGGGAAGCAAGCTTATCGCAACCTTGCCACTCAATAGTTGCATCTACAGAGCACGATTTAAAGTCTATATTTGAATTCTCATACTTTGGTTGGGTGGGAGCGGTGTCGTGTAGATGAGCTATGACCTTTAGTCCGATTCGTCAATACCGGTGTAATCATTCTTATATGACGGGGACAAAATTACCCCGAGAATTGTTACTCACCTACGCAGCCATACACATATCAATGATACGTGGCTCTCTAGCCCGGGGGCCACTAGAACGGTCGCTATGGGCGCTAGGTGGCAAGGGGCGCCGCGCCCGGGCGGTGCGTCGTTATTAGCGAGTTTTAGTCAGAGGTTTTAGAATCCATATTTTGATACAGGGCCGCAGGGGTCCGCCCAGAGCTACGAGTAGCAATAACACTGATACTTACGTGTAAGTAGAATCAGTTTAGTAGCGACGAAGGTCTCATCAAAATATTCCGGCTCAGAGAGGTATTGGGCCACACATCGTATTTCAGTGTTTTTGTAACTTTCATTTAGAATAATATCGATCACCGAAGATGACATAGAAGAGTTGAAATAGTGATTGTCTGTAATAAATGATCAGGTACATGATGGTAGGTATATTTATGAACACATTATTGATAATCTCTGCTGATCCGTTTTACTGCATGAAAAGCCGGCTGGACCATATTTATCTGTACCTACTGTGTGGCGCAGGGCCCACCGGCAGCAAGTCAGTAGACTCGCCGCCGCGCCGGTTCCCTCCATCATATCTAGTTTTGTAAAACACTCACCTTTCTGTCGAATCCAAGAGAAATTCGTATGTTTCCCCTTAGAAGCTGTACGTGTACAGTTGTGAGAGAATCTGTCCCCGACTCGGTAAAATGTTACATTACTTAATTTTGGTTCCGTGATTAAACTTACTTTATTTTCTGAAAGTCACAAAAGACATTATTGTATCAAATCGCTCTGTGTTAATAATCACTGCATTATTTGAAAAGTTTTAATGTCTATTAAATTTAAATAAAAATATTTGAGCAGCAGAGGAAGAAGCGGCAAGAAACTCCTTATGAGAATATTTTCGACCAACAGTTTACAGGAAAGGTTACCAACAATTGGCAACAAGGATATTGTTTGTGAATCGAACTCGCGTCCAAGCAGTGCTGCGGTGTTGTCTCTAGCAGAGTAGCAGTAAAGGAAAGCTTGTGATAAATGGCAGAGGCAGACACATGGCATACC